>JAIPRM010000616.1:35001-51300 GCA_025469315.1 Stegophylla sp. TES_Ste_2020 | reverse complement strand
CAAAAAAAAAAAAAAAACCCAAACTTAAATTTACTTATGGTGGAGACGTGGGATATACCACCACCAGACGTTTTTCCCAGGGGGGGGGCACAAAGTGTCAACAAAAGTATTTTTGGGGTATTTGGAGTGGACGCGCGCTACCTTCACTCCCTTTGGATCCGCGTCTGCTATAGAAGTCTACATTTTTAACTATTTTTAATTTATGATAAACTGATAAACAGTAACTTTTTGACAGCTGATATATTTTTAACAATAATTATAATATCCGCTCGATAACACGATATCGCACGCGCCGACTGGTATTGTTTAAATTCTTACATACAGTACAGTAGACGCTTGGCAGTTACCGACCATCACCGTAAATAGTATTTACTAAATACTCGAAATCGGGGAAAATGTAATCGAATTTAATGCAGGCACGAAGCTATTTTTTAATAGTAACTATAGTGCATAAAAATAATTCCTAATAATAATAATAATAAATTCTATACTGTCGCATAATGTGTGCCGTATGGTGATACAACATTAGGCTTGCGTATACCCATAATGCACGAATTTTTAGCTAGCGTATACCCATGATAGACGAATTTTCTTAAAGGTATACGCATAATTCCAAAAATTGGGATCGGCGTATACCCTCCAATACACCACTGGGCGTAGCCAGACATTTTTGGCAGGAGGTGCAATTA
This sequence comes from Stegophylla sp. TES_Ste_2020, assembly GCA_025469315.1. Lineage (NCBI taxonomy): Eukaryota > Metazoa > Arthropoda > Insecta > Hemiptera > Aphididae > Stegophylla > Stegophylla sp. TES_Ste_2020. The sequence goes on along the minus strand of JAIPRM010000616.1, from coordinate 50,611 downwards.
CAATATTTGTACACACATCCCCAAATTTTTTTCCCTAGACCTTAACTGCGTATAAAATAAGTTATTAATAAAAAAAAATATGTTTCATATTCTGATTGAAGCAAAATAAATAGTTTTTTTACAATGTTATTTAATTTTAAGCAGTAAAATTAGTATTTAGTACTAAAACTAATCCAATATATTTGTCCGGAAACCTAATAGATCAGAATTAGGTTTTAAATAGTACTGTAAAAAGATAATTGTTTCTTAATTCTGAATATTTTAAAAAATAAGGAAAAACTATTTCAAATTTAAGTAAAAGTGGTAAAATTTGCCATAAATTAGATTTTCTCGGTATCGATTTTTGTAATTTAGTTATAACTCCAAAACTAATAGTACTAGAAACTTGAAATTTTCTCCTAATATCACCAATAATAACAATATAATTTAATAGAAGTGTTGAGAGACACTTCTATTAAAGTTTGTTCTTTAGTTTTTTATAATATTTTCATGGAGATAAAATTTAAACCAATGAAAATGAGTTCAATATTGATGTATCATATTCTTACAAAAAAAAAAAAATAACACTACGTTTTAAATTTTAGTTTCATTAACCAATCGTGTAGATGGTTTTTTATGTTTCTTGAACAATTTTGAAAAATGGACGTACCTGGTTATTGCATCGGAGCCTTCAATTGTGACTTACAATTTTTGATTTTTTTTCAATTACCATACGCATAACTTACGAGAAACCTTGCGTTCAATTTTAAAGATTTTTTGATCATTTTTATATTTTTTATCGACATCAATAGTTGTAATGAACAGTTTACTGACGCGTTTTGAACCCAGCTTGAAAGCGAATGTTGATAGTAATCGAAAAGTACCAAATATACACGTTAAAACACCAACCAAAATGTAAAAAAAAAAAAAAAAAATGTCCAAGAACACTTATTGAATCTCCTCATCATCCGGCTACATTAAATACATCACCGTGTCTTAATCTATGGTAGACAGTACATCAACTTCTATAATGTATTAATTTAATTAGTTTGTGTATTATAAGTTACAGGTTATAAATATTATAGACCTATTTTTATAAATATTGATTTCTATCTGGCTTTTGTCTTATACGTATATTTACACTTGATAATAAAATTAAGCGTCGAGCACACAAATATTATCATATTTTATAGTTATATAAAAATTTATCTATTTGGTCCTTGCGCTTGGTCAATTTACACTATAATAATATTTACTCAAAAGTTTGAAATTCATAATATGTTTACTACATTTATATCACTCAGTATAAACATAATATCTAATTAATGTTCACGTGCAATTAAATCGTAATTGTATGACCATAAATATCATTTAATAATTTAAATTACTTCATACATATACCTAACATTATTTCAATAACAAATAGGCAAGTTTGTAATAAATAGTCAGAAGTAAACTGTAAAAAACACCTATATATTATTATACAGATAATTATTCTAAATATATACACCAACAAAATGTTCTGGTATTTCTATAGATAGGTGATTTAAATATCAGGTAATTTTTATACGGAACACTAATTTAAAATAAATTAAACACATATTTATCAACTACAACAATACTGCATATTTTACGAACTCTGATCAAGGATGAATAATAAGAAAATAGATAATATAGTTAGTTACCACATGAAAAATATAACTTAATTCCGATTTAGTGATATTACCGAGATATTATTTTGTTTTCAAAACTAATAGACATTTTGTAAAATTAATTATTTAATTTTTTAAATAGTTTAGTCGTTTTTTCGTTTCAAAAAGTGACAAGAATGAACATTTTAGGAAAAGCATTAGCAGAATGAGCTTTTTATATCCGAAATGTAATTTTTAAATTCTGAACAAACGAAAAATTTTCATAACATTATAGTCGTTACTCAATGAAAACATATACACACGGTGTAGGGATTCCTAAATTCCTTAGTATCAAAAATTGAGACATGATACGTAATTATGGGCTATTAAAAACTTCAAAATCAAGTATACAAATTCAGAATTCAGCATACTCGATCAGTGTTTTTCCTCGTTCATTTGATTGGAAAACCGGAAAATTTAACAAAAGAATTTTTGTACCTATCTCTTAAATTTTTTATAAAATTGAAAAACTGTTACTTGTAAGTCAAGTCTTTTTACAAACGTATTATTATTCGCGAATAGATTATTTTCACGAATACTTTAAAACCTTTATTCATACACCGAAATATTCATTTAACGCGTGAAATTTTGAATACCCAGCAAAGCATATTATTATGTTTAAGAAAGACATTTTAGATTTAATTGAAATCTGAGTAATATTTTTAATAATTTTTTTTTCTTTTATCACACACAACCTGTACGCCTATAACACTATGTACTAATTTGCTTACATCGCGGACATATCGTTATCAGAGGAGTCAACTATTAACGACACAATCACTTTTTAATAATTTTAATGTTTAACAAGCAACTCAATGAATCTGTTTTCAAAACATAATAAAAATAGATTTCCTGTGGTGAAAAAATTTATCAGTAAGCATGTTGAATGAAACACCATTGCTCAGAATCTAAACTCATTAGAGTTATTTAAGATATGTACCGAGAACAATATAGTTTTATTTGGTAAAATAAACTTCAATAAATTTATTAATTTATGGTAGAAATAAGATTTTGTATAGGCTATTTTCGTGTAAGTTATATTATCATATATTATATATATATACATTATACAGTATGTAAATTAATTGGAAAGTCAGTAGTTATTACTCCTAATGTAATGCGGATATTGAAGTTCCGTTTTTTTTTAACATAATATGTGACTTATAGCCCATCTTTTACCATGGTTAAAAAAAGTAAAAATTCAAAACCACCAAAAAAAAATCTTTGAGTATTCAAAAAAATTTTTTGAAAAATTTTGAAAATAGCCACTTTGTAGAATTGCTTATAAGTTACTCAGGGAAAAAAATAATTTTGAAATCGGTTGAATTTTGAATGAATGAGAGCATTTTATTTTTCAAAAAACACAGCAAATTGTAAAATTGTATGATTTTTAAGCTTTTAAATAAATAACTAATAATAAGATATTAGGTAATGAAGTTCACACAACTCATTAATATTTTTTGTAATATTTTTGTTTATTTTTATAAATGTTCAAAATGCCCCCCATTGACTGCTATACATAACTCAATTTTATACAACCATGATCTTTGTAATGAAATTATGCTTGTAATTTGCTGTGTTTTTTGAAAAATAAAATGCTCTCATTCATTCAAAATTGAATCTAACATACCTAACATACAGGTGTCTCAGTATAATTTGACAAATGTAATAATTTTTGTTCTATTAATAATTTTTAATTTGGATGTTATGTTATTTTAAAGTTTTTATCAACAATTTTATTTACATTGGATTTTTTTTGTTTTATTAAAATTACATCGCGAGAATCACTATAAAATAACGGACTTTACTTTAATCAATGACTAAAAGAATTTAGACAGAGAAGTTTAGAATTTAAGAAGTTAAGAATTTTAGAATTTAGACTAAAAGACATTTAAACTTTTAAAATTCCATTTTTAGACGTCAATAATGCTGTAGTAATAATTAAAAAAAAAAAAAAAAAAAAAGAGTTAAAAACAGTTAACAGAACAAATTTAAAGTTATCATATTTGTCAAATCATACTGGGACACCCTGTATATTACAATATACTTGATAATACTAATGAGTCTTAATATTTTATAAAATATGTAAATTGATTTGTATTGACGTCTAAAAATAGGATTTTAAGAGTTTAAATGTCTTAATTCTCTTTTATTAATTTATTAAAGTAAAGCCTAAAGCCTGTAATTTTATAGCGATTCCCGCGATGCAACTTTAAAAAAACAAAAAAAAAAAATCCAATGTAAAATTAATAAAAACTTTAAAATAACACGCCTCAATTTTTCATCATAATGCTAGAAATTAATCTTATCAGTAAAAATCACATTTTTTTTTTTTTTACAATAATTCTCCAATAAAAAATAAAACTTTAAACGAACTCGGAGAGAACATAACACATACGAACTATAATAATAACTAGGAAATCACTCGTTAAAATACCTACTTTATAAACTATATACTATTTACAGGCAAAGATAATATAAATACGTAATGAATGTGAATAACTCCGTACAAAACCAAAGATGAAAAAATTTGTTTAAAAAAATTGTTCAACACCACCAACTTACGTAAGAAACAATAATCGAAAATAATATTCGGAGTACGACTTTGTGCACGAACTTACCTCGTTGTATGATGATGGACTATGGCAGAGCGAGCTCGTTGAAAATAAAAAAAAAAAAATTCATACTAATATTATACTAAATAACGAGTAAAAATGCGAATAGGATATTAAATATTTAGACATTTTTCTGGTTTACTCGCCGATTATCATAAGTATCAGCTGGCGCCATGGAAATCGATCGCTTTTCAGCCCTCTTCGCCCGGAAGTGTGGGTGTGGGTTTCCCTGGTTTTCCCGCTGGCGCCGATATTCGCAGTGTGTCCACACAGAACACGCCAATAACCTGCCATTCACTCGTAGAAACGCGGAAAAACTATTTTCCAAACGGCATTAACATGACGTGCAAATACCTACCTATATAATATCGAATTTATGTTCTGTTTATTAACTAAACACTATCAGTGGCGTAATCATGAGAGGGGGGGATTAAGGTGTTCAGTCATCATCCTCCCTTGACCTTTTTAGATTCTGAACGAAGCGAAGAAACTTATGTTTTCACGATAATGTTTATTTTTATTTTTTCCCCTTCCTGGAAATCCTTTTTCGTATATAAATACCTGTCCAAAAATTTTGGTCACTAATAAACCACATTTGGTTGAAACTTTCAAAGGGTCATTTTTCAAAATTTCTTAATGATTTTTCCAAAAACGAGGTAAATCTGTCAACAACTTGACGAAAAACGCTAAAATATGCTATTACCGAAATTTTTATAAAATCGAAATTCGTATTTAACACAATTTCAAAAATAACAGAACTAGAAAGAACTAGAACATTCAGCAAATATTAAAAATGATTACACGGATACTTCATAAAAATTTCAAAAGCATTCGACCAATTTTGAATTAAGTATAGAATTTTGAAAATATTGGAAATTTCTCGTTTTATGTAAGATTTTATTTAATGAAATTTTGAATTCTTGATATTAAGACTTGAAAATTTAATATGGTCTCTATGTGATGTTTTTTTTAGATTTTGAACGAAGTGAAGAAGCTAATGTTTTTACAATGACGTTTATTTTTAGATTCTGAACGAAATGAAGAAGCTGGTGTTTTTACACTGATGTTTATTTTTTTCTGTGAATACTTTTTCGTATGGATCTACTTGTCCTAAAGTCTCGATCAGTAACTTTTTGGAACCGGATTTGTCTCTAGTTGGTACTTTATTAGAGAGGTCATTTTTTGAAGTTCTTAATTTTTTAATGGAAAAAACTACCCAAAATTTAACAAAAAAGACTCGGAAACCATCATTTTTTGATTCAAACTTCATGAAAATTCAAACATAGACAATAATATGAGAAACATTTTGGCGCACAAATATTTTGGAAATTTTTCTAAATTTTTTTTTCTCATTTAATTTTTTTCCTTAATATATTATTAGATAAAAAAAGTAAAGTAAAGTATAGACAAGAAATCCGGACATACTTCGCACCACGGATATTCGCGTCAGACACTCTTGGTGAATGTGTTGAAAATGACGACTATTATTGTTCTTTTTGTTATTAACTTCATTCGTTTAGAATCGTTTTATTGTAGAAATTATTTATCGTTTCTTTAAAATTATATACACCCTTCAAGAGTATCTGACCCGAGGAGCGAAGAGTATGTCTGGCTTTCTTGTCTATACTTTACTTTACTTTTTTGAAGTAGAAATTTTTTAATACAACAGAAGTAAATGCATTTATCAAATCGTAATGGGACACCCTGTATGGCTGATTATGTGTATATTTATTTATTGATTAATATGTATATATATATAGGTGTAGTCGTGAAGGTATTGTGTATAATATATGCTCTTAATGTTCTCATGGTACAATTGTTGATCCCCTCCCACACCACTGCACATTATAATAATATGTCACGGATAGAACTTCCAAAAAAAATTAGATATTGTTTTTGCAAAACATAATATAACCACAAAATAATGCTTTTTACGAATCAGTTAAAATGATGACATAAATTAGTTAATTAATTAATTAGGTAAAATGAGGATATTCGCGTGACGTGTGAAATGTGTAGCGCGGATGAGTACGTGGGCTTTTCCCCAAAGACTCGTTATCACGCAATCGATCTACGAAATTAGTATTAACATATTGTGTAGGCTTTCCCCTCCCCTTCCCAATTTCTAACTCTGGATTCGATAATGCTTGAAACCTAATCAAAACAATAAGGAAGCGCTAATTATTGTTTTTAAATACATTAAATTATATTGCATGGGTATAGGATTCTATATACATAGTTCATCTATGTAAGGTTTCATAACTTACCTAATAAGAGTGGAGTAATTTTTATTTTCAGCTATAACTTTGGAATATAACTGTGGCGGCAAAATACTTTTGCCCCTGACGACATTATAGCTTAACACAGCACAGCTAGAAACTTGAAGTTGTCACGCATTATCAGCAATGGTGTAAGATTACAATATAATAGAGATGGAAAAAAATTTCAAAAAAATCTAACCACTTTTAGGGTAAATATAACATTTTGCAATTATCTTGTGTTTTATTAGGTTTTATGTGATACAATTTTTAATTCCTTATATTATTAATTAAAAATTAAAATCAACTTCACTCACATATTCATTCACGTTATTATAATCACCTAACCTATCCTCAAATTTTGATTTTATTACCATTTAAAGTTAAAATTTAAATAAAATTGTTAAGTTTTTTTCCAAACAAAATATTATAATATTTGAAATTTAAAAAATGATTAATATTTTTTTATTTCTCACGTAATTTTCATTCACCATCTGAATTCTTCAAATGTGTTTAAATTTTAGAATTACGGCTCAAATGACGGTTCATCCAAATAATGGCTGGCAGATTATTCTGTTACTATCCGCTCCAAAAGTAATATGGTTTAAATCATGAAAATGTTAACAATACTTTATCACGATTTTCGAATAGAATGTAAAATACTAAATCTGCAGCAATTTGTTTAACAAATCTACAAAATATTAAATTGATAATTACAGTTGTCTATAATTACCTGAAGCTCCGCTTAAAATCATAATGAGTTATAACTAAAGAAATTAATTACCATTTCTTTAAATTTCCACAAATCCACCAAGAGTGAATACTACCGGAGGAGCGAAGAATACCTATTGTGTCTAAGTATGTCAGACTTTTTTTTATTGATTCAATTCCTTTTATAATTTATTATTCAATTTGGAACAATTGTGACATTACACAAAACAACTAAACTTTTTACCCTTAAAATATGTCTTATTAAAACATAGTCGATAGCTATTTACTAAAACATAATTTATTTTTTTAATCTCTAACTTGAAAGTGATTGAACGTTAGCCACCCGACGTCCTGATCTATATGATTTTATAATGCTTTTAATTTGTTAAAATATACGATTACATATTTTTGGACTTCATTTTGATAACCGGATTAGTTTTTACAAAATATGGATTCATATGGCAGCCGTGACGGAAATACTCGTATACTACAGAGTACTGAATACAGACGGACTAAATATGTGAAAATAGCCCCAATCGTACAATTATTATTTCATTATTGATAAGAATTAATTATTGCATAACCTAACCTAACGATTTAAAATAATGTACTAGTGCGTGTTGACAATTTTGGATAGTTATACCTTATGTCGACGTGGTTTTCGATTGTTATAATTATTATTAAAGTTTTAAAATATGATATGTCGACACATTAATCCGTTGTTTACTGCTTAGGTAGGTGCACTAATATATATGAAGTATGATTTCCAAAATGTATTTATGATTATAATATTATATGATTAATTATACACATCGTATACATAATAATTATTGTAATGTATTCGAACATTTACCATATTATTATCTAAATTCTACCTACTTGAAAGTACAAAAATAGTGTTGTTATATAACATTGAATAATAATAAAAAATAAATTGTCGTCAATATCAATTAAACTTGGACGTTCCTACAGAATTATTATTTTTTAAATTACAAAACAAATTTAGTTTAAAATAACTTTAAAGTGGGTACAATAATTAGTTGATAAATCGACGGTTTTCCTAAATTATATGAAAACCTAGCGGAACATTTAAAAACTTGTAAACACTAAACACTTCCTAATTGAGAAAAATTTAAAAACTATGTGAATAATCAATACAAAATATAAAGACTTGAATTTTTTTGAACTTTCGTGTCAAGTATAAAAACACACACACTACCAAAAAAGACTCGGCACCATCATTTTTTGATCCAAATTTTATAAAAATTTTAACTTAGATAAACAATAATATAAGAAAGATTTTGACACGAGAAAATTTTAAAAATTTGAAAAAAAAGATTTTGGAAATTTTTCTATCATTTTTTTTTCTCATTAAATATATTTTCCTTTATTTATTAGATAAAAGAAAAGTAAAGTAAAGACAAGAAAATCAGACATATTTCGCACTACGAATATTCTTCGCTCTAAGGGTCAGATACTCTTGATAATTGTATTGAAAAAGACGATCATTATTGACCTTTATATTATTAACTTCTTTCGTTCAGAATCGTTTTATTGAAGAAACGATTATCGTTACTTTAAAATTCCACAAACCCACCAAGAGTATTTGACCCGAGGAGCGAAGAATATCCGTGGTGCGAAGTATGTTGTCTTCCTTATGTTACGTTACTTTACTTTACTTTACATTACATTACTTTATTTTACTTTACTGTACTTTTTTTTTTTTTAATTTAACACCCACTATCCTACTTCATGCTATTAAATACTCATGGTGCTAAGTATTTTTAATCCTACACAAATATTTTATTCGACTGAAGTTTATTATTTGCATAATAACGTCTCTATTGAAATTGTCCATAACCTCTTATTTTACTTTGACAAATAACCCGAATAACTGTTTATAACCTTATCTTAACAATTTTTATGGAACATTCTTAAAGTTATTTTTATTACATTGGAGCATATAAATAATATATTCAGGTTTCTATTTTCTATTTCATTGATTCATACTATTCCCAACAACTCCAGAAATGTTGTTTACATGTAGATATATTACAATTAATACAATATGTAGGAAAACATCACAATCAATATTTACATGATTGGCCGATGACATACAGACTACACATATTGTATAGATTGTGGTGTAGCACAAGTAGAGAAGAACAATAGAAATCACAATATAATAATAATAATAATAATAATAACAATAATACAAATTACAAGGTAATCTGATAATCATATTACTTTTTTCATGATTATAATAAGTTCAAAATATGTAAGTAAATTCTTGTAATAATAATTAAAAACAAAAGTCGATTAACCGTACATTTCTGATAACATTTTATGTTTGATATGAATTCATACCAAAAAGTCTATTCTAAAAACGCTTTAAAATTGCATTAAAAGTAATTACATAAATCTACATAGTGAAAGAAAGAGAGTGAGATAGCGAAGAGTAGGGAAGGAGAGAGCAAGAAAATAAAGATAGACTCAGGGAAAAAGTGATTTAAATGAAATTAGAAATTTGCTCATTTTAATGTAGATAATATTAAAAAACCGGACATACTTCGCAGAATACATGGGTACTCTTCGTTCCTTGGCCGGGATATTCTTAGTGGGTGCATTTTTTAATAAAACGATTCTGAAAGCTTTAGTTTATTATAAATAACAATAATTGTCAGTGTATATGCTGTGTGGGGGGTGCAAGCATTAATGCAACTTGGAAAATTTTTAGGAGGGCTAATATGTTTATTTAATTGATTTAGCCCCCCAAAAAGGCATTAGCCTTATGTAATTCTCAAAAATTCTGGAGGGATGGATAGTTTTGAGAGGGCTCAGCCCCTTAATCCCCCCTCTAATTGCTCCTATGGGTGCAAGGGATACACACTTCCACTCTCTCGGTTTTTCCAGAAAAATAAAAAATAAAAAATACATTCATAATCAAAAGAAAATTGTATTTTACTTAATAATAAACTATTTAATGAAATTACATTTTTTTATTATAATTGTAACTAACTAGTTTTTAGTCCAAAATTTCATTGTATCCCTGCTAGTCTGTTTCTAGTTTCTATGAATACTTACTTTTAAGATTTACGCAATCAATACAACCAAAAATCAACAGTTAAAATCATCTCTCATGTTGATCCTATTTTAGATCTTGTCTGTTGATTTATCTTATTGATCTAAATAAATGGTTACGAAATCAGTATGCATTTTGCACCCTCTTGGTTAATCTCCTGGCGGCACTTATAAATTATTGTCAGTTTTAGTTTATCTCTTTTTGCTCGATATTTTATCAGAAAAACAAACCTAATAATTTCACTGATTCTATAAATTAATACAAAACAAATAAAAATGTATTATGAATGAGATAAAAATTTGTAAAAAAATTAAAATTAAAAAAGACTGGACATACTTCACACCATGCACCAAGGGTATTCTTCATTCCTTGGGTGGGATATTCTTGGTGAGCGTTTTGAATTATAAAGAAACGAGAAATAATTTGTTCGATAAAACGATTCTGAGCCGAGCTTTAGTTAATTATAGACATTAATAATTAATTGTCAATTTTATATTTGGTATGTTTAATAATTATAAAATTACACACTTTAACGTACATAGGAGAAAATCAAACATTTTACAAGAGTATGATTGAAAAAAAATATTAGAAAGTACGGACAAATATTATGGTATATATTTTCTAGTTTGAGAACACTCAAGAAGGTTGATAACGTTTTGTCGCCATTTAATGTATTTTTCGATGCTGAGTATGATAGTGTGTACTATAATCTAAAATCTATGCGGATCAATTGATCAATAGTTTTCTAATTATTCTATTTTGAAAATTCAATATTTTGGGTTATTATAGTAATCATTTACTATTTCATTTGTTTTGAACGCTGTTTTTGAAGTTTAGTAGTCCAATCAAAACAGTCTGACTGCGTAACTTGATAAACATTTGTACAAATTATATTTTAGAGTATTAATGTTGATTTACGAAAATTAAAGCCACTTTATTAATTTTATTATGACGTTTATATTTTATTGTAATTTGAAATTATTTATGGAATATTCATTTGGTACAAGGGAATTTATGAAAAATAAATTTTCGTTTTTCGTTGATGATGAAGGTATGTAAATAAAATTATTTTTAGTTCAATATTTAAGTTCAATGCGTATACATATATCTGTATAATGCGTAAGATCAGTGTACAATCACACGAAATGAATTTCTCACAAAATGAAATGACGAACAACGAAATTATTACAAAAATAATAATTGTAAATTATATTGACAATATTACTATTATTGTATATCAACTGAAACTTCGTTCAGAATCGTTTTATTGAAGGAATGATTTATCGTTTCTTTAAAATTTAACCCATCCGCCAATAGTATCTCACTCGAAGCATGAAGAATACCCATAGTGCGAAGTACGTCCCTTTTAAATGTTGAAAAGTGTAATTTTATTTAAAACTAATGAATTACGTCAATCACAATTCAACATTTAAATTGATTTCTTCAAAACTGATAATTATTATTGTGTATTAGTTGAAGATCCGTTCAGAATCGTTTTATTGAAAGAATGATTTATCGTTTCTTTAAAATTCAACACAGCCGCCAAGAATATCCCACTTGTGGTGCGAAGAACACCCCAGGGTACGAAGTACACTTTTTTTTCATTACAAGAATTTATATTTATTATTTAGTACATAACGTTACACGTTATATCAGTGATTCTTAATATTTTTCGATTTGTGGAACACTCAACAACATACAAGATTTTCGTGGAAGACGGCCGTAAAATAAAACAGTATTTAATTATTATAATATGTCTTAAATTTTATATTGCACTAAAAATTATTTTGTAACATAAAACATTTATGAAAAACAAAAATTGGGTTTTATGTAATTATTCATCTAATAAATATTAGAAAATAATTTCATTCCGTATATCTAGAGAAGGTAAGGAACAGACTAAAAACATAATTAAATACCTTAATGCATTTATTTATTTTTTCAAATTATGTACATGATAAATATCAATGTAAAAATACAAAAATTTAAAGTTTTACATTTCAATTATCCGGATATTTGCTTATTTGGACCATCCTTGACATTAATTACTCTGGATGATTGGCGTTCTATTGTGCTTATCTTTTCATTATTTCGATTTATTAAATAATTGACCATAATAATGTTATCTGAATATTCTGAAGGTTTGTTATTCCCCTTTATTCTGTTAATTTCCATTTAACAGCTTTTTATAGAGATATAAGTTCGTAAATGTAAGTTAATAAATTAATTGTAACAGCTATAACAAAAATCGGCGGGGATTTCTTTTCCATGATCTTAGGACTTTTTTCCGGCACTTATAACTTTTGTGTAGTTACTAGTTTACATTTTTGTTTGTGACCCGTCCCTCTCTTGCCGAATGTGTTGTTTTTAAATACGCTATTGTTACTTGTACATTGCTTTAAAAGAAAAAGAAGATACCACGTATTGAATTCTCCGCTTTTCATTGATGTCTTTTATTTTTTAACTTCATGACCAAATTTTAAATATTTTCAGTAAATAACATTGTAGTAGAACCAAAAAAAAAAACTAAAATTTACCTCGATGTTATTTCATGGTTCGTTCAGGTGCGTAAAATAAAATCGTAATTGTAATTGATGATACTATTTATCTATACAAACTATTGTGAAAGAGAGTGGGGATGTAAAATTAATCTTTGGGAGGGATTAGCCTTCCCTTAAATACACCCCTGGACCATCAATTTTCGATTCCTTTCAGACAATAAAAGATCATCGGAAAAATTGCACTCAAACGCAATGTACTTGCAGTCTGCAAGCATATTGTATTTTCTGCAGCCGGTCATAGGCCTGAAGATAATGGTGAAATGAGTTTAGTCGTTTTGTAAACTAAAATCTTTCTTTAAAACACTTAAACACGATAGGTAGTGGATATGTATGTAGGTACATACTTACACGATTTTCAAAATGTGCTTATTAATTTTCTAAGCAACATTTTTATTATTTTAAGACCGATTGTTTTTGAGTACCTACCTACACATACAAATTACAATACATATACCGATTCATAACTATTAGTTTATAATAGAATGTTCTATATTATGTTTTGTAACGTGTTTATTATTACCTTTAGACTAGGATCACACTAAGCGTTTTGTCAGGAACCGATAAAACGCATCCAGACGAACCGTAACCGTGCGGTTGATGTCCCGATCGGTTGCGTTTTATCGGTTCCCAAAAAAAATGCATAGTGTGATCCTAGTCTTACTTATTACCTAGATATACATTTTTTTCTAAATATTAGCTATATTAATTATTTAGAGCTGTATCATTGTTCGGTTATTTTTGTAATTGCTCGGTTGATTTTTTAATTACACAAAATTAATTTTGTCACTCATTTTTTCCATTGATTTTCGATCAAAATGTAGCCTGTATGAATCTTATTTAAATCTTAATGAAGGAAAATTACTTTAATATTATTATTATATTATTCATTTCTGGTTCCACTATTTTTTTTTTTAAGATATGAAATTCCCTTCTCGGTAGTCCTCCGAACGATTATCACGAATGTATCAACACTGTATCACTGTATCATTGTTTTGGCATTATCAGTTTTCGGCATCCAGAATCGGCAGTCGGCACTTTCCAATTTCCATTTCGTTACTACAAGAATTATTAGAGGGTCTAATTGATCTAACATTACTCAAGCTTCTCAATTCTGTTCAAATTGTTGAATAATGTTTACTGTTCATTTTATTCATTAATTGTTCGTCTAATCTAAGTTGTTGTTTTTTGTTTTGAATTATATCTATACGATTGCAACGTTGTTTGAAACACCAAACATTCGTCTGCCGAACCCGGATCCTTAGTGCAATGATGACATGTTAACCACCAGACAATTGTTATTACTTGCAGCATTGGCTGATGACGACTCTTTAATCGTAGAATTGGCTGCGATTTTGTTGTTGGCTGATTGTGGTCGTCAGCAGTCTGAATGTAGTTCCTCATCGTCATCGTCACGTCAGTCGATGGAACAACGTCCATACTTTGGCCAGCGGGAAGGTCACACAAGAGATGCATTACTGGAGAAAGAACTGGACTGGTTGGCTAAGGAAGACCGCGGCAGACGATTGCGTGTCGATAGACAGACATTTCACAAGTTGTTAGCGAAATTGCATCCTTACATGGCTAAAGTAAAAAACGGACTGAAAGTGAGCGCTGCTAGGCGTCTGACGACAACTCTCAGATTTCTAGGCACAAGTTCTACATTACAGGAAATCAAGGTCGATACTCATATATCACCCCAAGTATTGACAAAAATCATTGTAGAAACTTGTGAATGTATTTTAGAAGCGCTCAAAGACTATGTCAAGGTATTATTTTATATATATATATATATATATTTCGTATCCTATTAGTTATGATTAATTTATACATTGATAGATTATTCTACTAAGTATGACAGAAAAACGAAAATTGCATAATTTTCTTATGTACTTTTAGTTGTAGTAGTTGCACTATCATTATCTCATGTTATTGCATTTGTTAGGTTTTCATTATTTTTGTAACTACCTACCTCGAGTCAAATATATTTTTATTACTAGTTCAAATTAATAATTAGGTATATTTCAGTGTATGAAACAATAAAAACAAATAATCTGGACATACTTCGTACCATAGTTATTAATCGTTTATCGGGTGAGATTCTCTGTGGCAGTGATCTATTAAGAGAGGTCAATCACCCCATGCTTTTTTCTGTTAATGAATAATGATGTTAGGTATTGTTAATTGGTTAATATTTTTGTTTTCATAACTAAGTATTCTTACCATTGATACAAAATAGCATGGTCAACTGGGAAATATTTGATAAATTAGTTGTATTTACAGTATTATGGTGAAACTGTGCATGTACAATTATTATCAGATTATAGAAAACAATATTCTTTACCATAAACATTGGAAATTAACCTAAATATTGTAAAGTAAAATTATACATACATTTTCTCTTTAGAGTCTACACCAGTTACACAGCAGGCCGTTTACTTGGCAAATATTTCCCAAGTCGTGTTTTTTTCCTTTTTTTTTTATTTTTTGTGGACATTTTTCGTATGGATCTACTTGTCCAAAAATCTCGATCAGCAACTTTTTCATTCAAAACAGTTTTATTTAAAAATGATAGTCTGTTATTATTAAATTTTTTAGATTCTGAACAAAGTGAAGAAGCTAGTGTTTTTACAATGATGTTTATTTTTTTTTTTCTGTTAACACTTTTTCGTATAGAAATACTTGTCCAAAAGTTTAGATCAATAACTTTTTGAAA
>JAIPRM010000616.1:0-34901 GCA_025469315.1 Stegophylla sp. TES_Ste_2020 | reverse complement strand
CAGAATCGTTTTACTGAAGAAATGATTTATCGTTTCTTTAAAATTTAATACGCCCGTCAAGAGAATACCACCCGTCGTGCGAAGTACACCCATCGTGCGAAGTATGTCCGGCTTTTTATTTTTTATTTTTTACTCAGTCAGTTTTCTATTTCACTCTTAACTGAGAAAAAGAAAAAACATTTTGATGAAAAAAAATGTTCACATGCCTGTTAAAAATTTTTCTCTACCAAAACATTATTATTATTAAAACACTATTATTATTATCTATCTATATTTAAAATTTCATAAACTTTGGATTAAAAAAAAAAGTTTTTAAGGCATTTTCGTCAAATTGTTTTCCTAAATTTTAGAAAAATTATTGAGAATTTTGAAAAATGATCTCTTAAAAGTACCATTCAGAGGCAAAATCTAATTCTTTAAGTTGTTGGTCAAAACTCTTGAACAAGTATTTGTATACAAAAAAGGTATATAGAAAAAAAAGTTTTAAAATATCATCAGAATCCAAAATATATATTAATCTAAGTACTGATTTTAATTGTTGTTAAGTATTTTGATATCAAAGATTACATGAAAGTAATCTTTAATAATTAATAATAATCAATTATTTATGCTGTTACATTGAAGTTATATTTTAATTTTAATTATAATACAAAATAAAATATTTGAAACCAATTAATGTGCATTATTAATTTATTTTCAGTGTCCTCAAACAGAAGAAGATTGGCTTCGAGTATCAACAATGTTTGAACGTACCACTCGGTTTCCGTCATGCCTAGGTGCTGCGTGTGCACGCCATATTGAACTCCGTAAAGTGTCTAAAGCAGATTCTGACTACCTCAATGAACGTCGTAGGCCGAGTGTATTACTGTCAGCTGTTGTAGATGCCAACTACGAGTTCCTTATTGCAGACACATGTCCTAGTGGGCACCTTTCTGAAGATAACCCACCAAATAAAATTTTAGAACGTAGATTGCGATCAACCAAATTTCCATGTCAAACAAATTCCAGCCAGTTACCATATGTGTTTGTAGCTGATGAATGTTTCAAACTACAAGAGAATTTCATGGTGCCTTATCGAGCTGTAAGTGATAAAGGTGGTGAGGCTAGTAAATTATTTAATCGTCAATTAGTCAGGGCCAACCAAAGGGCTGCTAAAACATTGGCCATTATGGCGTGGAGGTTTGGTGTGCTCCAAACACCCGTCAATTTAGAGGCCAAAAAAGTACAAATTATCGTAAAGGCATGCTGTTATCTTCACAATTTCTTTAAGCGTGAGAGTGCTTATTACATAGACAGTAACATGGAAGCTGTTATCAAAGCTGATATGGCACCGATTGTATGGGGTCCGAATACTACGGTCATACCACACATTAATAACTTTGATAGTGACCCTCAATATGTAAGAGATTGTTTTACAAAATATCTATATGCTCTAGCTAGGGGTCAGGGACCAACACCACGTTTCTGCAAATAATTTATACTCGCAAAAAAATACTTCAGTTTTTTTGTTTAGTTGATTTGTATACTATATGTTATATATTATATTAGTAATTTACATTTTAAAATTTCAATTTTAAGTTACTACCCTACATTAAAATGAGTACTGATTATTATTTATTATATACTAGTCTGAAAGTTTGCAATAAGCAAAATTTCGAGTAATGAAATTTTCTGTATTATATAGTCATATAACTTGTTGTGTAATGTTAAAACCTCATCTTATGATTGGTGAGATTACATAATTAATTGTGAATGCAATTGTTTTGAAGTTTAATTAATTTATAATTATAAAAATGTAATTTATTTGTATTCATACATACAATCAATATTAATAGTCAAACATGTTTTAGACAATTTTCCATTAACCAATTTGTTTTTATTAAAAACAAAACTCATGTATTCATTGATATTGAGTTTTTAATGAAAATGTTCACTTATTTAAACGCACAATAATAGTTGTATTGTAATTATAGATTGAATATAATTATGACTGAGATTACCAACTGGTAATACATGGTACAACTGGTAATACATATTGGTATACATGGGAGGTCTTCCATAATTTTCTTCACACCTTTTTTAAAATTGATTGTGCTAGGTACTATACACACAATTTTTTTTTTTTTTATTAAATTTTACCAATTATAATTACAGGGTGTGCTGGTATTTAAAGTATAATAAATAAATATGTTTTCATGTACAATTAACATGACTCATTTAACTTATTAAAATGTGATAAAAAAAAAAAAAAAAGTTTACTATCACAATCCTTTATTAAATGTTCAATGTTTAATCCAAAAGTGTATAAAGTGGTTTGAAAAATTGTTCACGTACATTTTTAGTGTACATTTAAAGTTTAAACCAATTAATTTCTGTTTGTACAAATAAAAACAATATCATGCTATCAATAGTTAATTAATTTAAATGAATGAATTTGTCTTAATGATATTTGATTATAAATATGAATTTCTTTGGTTGGTAATATTTTTTTTTATATATATATATACTTTAATTTGTATTAAATTTCAAATCGGATCAATTCTGTTGTGTATGGGTATTGATAAATATTTTCAATATACTTATTTACTAAAATATTCTGACTGTACACCTTTTAAAATATGCTACAATAATATTAATTATGATTAATGAATTAGAGCTATTTTAATTTGGCTCATTATATTTTTCTATTATTTCATTTTTAATTATAATATTTTGTAAAATTGTTTTTGATGTTGCGAATTTTTTTCATATGTATGGAACTTGTGATTAAAAAAAAAAAAAAGAAAAAAAAGTACTATATGCAGACTATGTTCTGAAACAAATGAAACCAATTATTTAGTTTTTATGTGTTGATGTAGTCATGCTTTTTACTAAATTATTTATGAATGTATTTGTAATCGTTTTGTTTTATTATATTGAATTATTTATTTAGTCCTTAACTTATCAGTTCCATCATATTATGAATTTTATCTCGGCTCTATTAAAATTGCCGTTG
The DNA here is from genome assembly GCA_025469315.1 of Stegophylla sp. TES_Ste_2020. Classification (NCBI taxonomy): domain Eukaryota; kingdom Metazoa; phylum Arthropoda; class Insecta; order Hemiptera; family Aphididae; genus Stegophylla; species Stegophylla sp. TES_Ste_2020. The sequence continues at coordinate 31,906 of JAIPRM010000616.1, read as the reverse complement.
AAAAATTTTTGAAAGGTTAATTTAAAAAAAATAATTAATCATTGTATATTTATTGTTTATCAATAACTCATTATGATTTTGTAATTAAATGTATCTGAAGAAATGGAATAAATAAAGACCTTTTAAGCAGTTTTTATTTTTTTCTGGATACTATTACTTGAATAATTAATGGAATTTTCAAACGAAAGTTCATCAATTAATTTGAAGAACACTTTTACTATGGTGTAAAAATCTTCAAAAAAAAATAATTTCTAAGTTCAGTAAATTTAGTGTACTAGAGAAATTTTTTTTTTATCTTCTATTTTTCAGATAAATAAATTATTTAAAATAATATCTGCATCCTTTAAGCAGTAACAGATCTAGAGAATTTGTTTCCCGGGGCATAGATATAATTTTAACACCTCCGTAACCCCTTCCTTTTAATTTTGCAAATTCTTCGATAAGAGCTTTTGATATTGAGGCGCCCTTAAATATATGGTGCCCTAACCTACTATTTCAACGCTGTTATTGTGGTACAGAAAGGTTAAGACGTCAGTATGTGATCAGTATACCACAGTTTCGGTCATCTCCTATTATCTATTATATAATTCTATTCCCTCATCCACATCAATTCCTCCACGATTCGGCTTGCAACCTAGGTTTGCGCCGACTTCCTTTCCCATGGTCTCTTTCTATTCTAAACATATACTATTCTCCATAGTTATTTTTCATCAGTTGATTCTTTATTTGAATTTTCACCACGTTTATCTAATATTTTTATAAGAATTTCATTACTATTTTTTTTTTTTTACTAAAAGCATAATTTATTAAAATCTAATATTACATAGAGATCTATCACATTATAATTGGACGGATTTGTTGTATATGTATATTATAAGTTAAATATATAATATACATATATATATAAATTCTTAATTGTTTTCTTCGGTAAACAAGAACATTTTTGGATCTTCGACAATTTGAAGGTAATCTACTTTTACTGGATTCGAACACATCGGACAGTTTTCACCAGACTCCAGTAATCTAAATATCAATGGAATATAATAACAATTAAAATAGGTAGTTCTATACATTGCTTGAATCGGAAGAAAAGTAGTTATTAGATGAAAAAAAGCAAATCAAACTCAAAAATGTTTCTAACTGAAATGTTATGAAAAAAAAAGACTAGAACCACACAAAATTGTTACAAAAATATCATATGATCCCTTCCAATTCAAGCATTATAATGATTAATATAGTATTAAATAATTTTTACTCGACAAATTCACTATATAATGCAGGAAATCGACAATTCGGACAAAATGTAAGATTATCTTTGGTAATGTGCCACCCCTGAAATAAATTACAATGTATAATGAAAAAAATAGCTGATATCCATTAACAAAGTGTTTACTTACAGACGCTATACAAAATGGTATTGTACTTTTGCAGTTTGTACACGTGAGGCTTGTCATGGGCAAATCGAATTCACAATACGGACACGGTTCAATATTGGTTGCATTATCATCTGATTCAGAACCAACTCTCGGAGACTTTCTAATAACACTTTCGATTTTTTTTCGATATTTTTCATCAATCTATTAAGAATAACATATGAGATAAACACATGCATAAACACAAATAATATCAAAATAGTTGTCACCTTATGTCTATAATCAGATTTCATTAGAATAGTTGCAAATTTAAATGCACTCTCCTTCATGTTAGAGCGGTAACACTCGATAACCGTTGACGTTAAAATCTGTACAGCATCTGTGTAAATACAAAAGCAAAATTCATTATTAACATTCCCCGCTTGTATTATGAATTATAATAGCCGTACGTGTAGGAAACCGATTAATGCTTTCTGAAACTCTAATCAACAATAGAGCTGCTTTGCTATGGTTGTCTAAGCGAACGTACACTCTCACCAGTATGTACGAATGAAGCAATGCTAAATTAGCAATCATCTCATTGCTCACTTTTAATTGATTATTACGTAATTCACAAATGGTATTGTATAATACATCATGTGCTTGCCTATAATTACCTGTAAATTACAATATAAATACTTTTGCAAAATAAAACACCCGAACATTTTATTTTACCTTTGATTTGTTCATTATTTGCTAATATTATAGCAACCTTAGCAGCTTCCAAATAGCGACTTCTAGCCATGTGAAGTTTAAATAGAAATTTTGGGTTCTGAAACGTGTAAAACATTTATATTAAGTATAGTTTATAGTTCATATTAAGTTACAGTATAATTAATAAAGTCAATTCAAATTGAAAAATACAAATATTTTCATACCCTTGCGTGGTCATCGACTTCACCCAACAATAATTTTATTAATTCGTTATCAATAGAATTGTTTTTGGCTGCGGCAACTACTTCAATAGCCAATGACAAGATATCATCGTTTGTTGGATTAGCTTTACTACCTTCAATTAAATTATTAAGTGCCTAAATTGTAAGGTAAAATATATCAGACAAAATATATCGATATATTAAAGTTGAAGAATGAGTATACTTTTTGATAGTTTTTAGCATAGAAATAATATTTTCCTGCTAGAGCTGGGCTGTTTTGTGTTTCATAATATTTGGCGAGACTGGCAAATTCAGGGACAGACACTTCTTCGTCCTCATCTAACAAGATATCACCATATAATTCTAAATGATCATGATCACACGCTAATCTGAAAGCGTCTGTAAAACAATGTGACATGGCTAAAAATCGAATCGCTAACAAAATTTCATTGTTTTTCTGAAAGAATCTGTAGAAAAAAAAAAAAAAATTGATGGTTATTTTTTTGGAATCGATAAAATTACATAGCTGATATGACAATATGTTTGTGACTCGCCTGGCAATCATTTTCGAACCTTCGATACTATGATGTTCTCGGACTACTGAAATAGCATCTTGTGGGTCATTCAATTTATCTAAATCTATTCGAATAACATTTTCATAGTCATGTGCTGCCCTATATCCATTCACCGCTTGCTTATAATTTCCCATCGCTTCCATAGCCTAGGATAAGTAATTACAACATGTATACGTGTAAAGTTTTAAAATACGACATATAATATGATCGTTAACTTTTACCTTAGCATATTGAGCATGAATTTTTGTTGAAGTAATGTATGGGGCATATTCACCAACTTTAGTCCAATTTTTTAAACGAATATAACACGAAGCTGCTTGATTCCAATTTTCAACTGTTTCATATAAACTAGCAGCATCACTTAATTTCTACATAAAAAAAAAAAAGTGTATACTCGCACATTGGGTGAGATACTTTTGGTGGGTGTGTTTAATATTAAAGAAACAATAAATCATTTCTTCAATAAAACGATTCTGAACGGAGCTTCAACTAACACAATAATAATTATCAGTTTTGAAGCATAGAACTTAAATGATGAACAAAAGATTATTTGGTTACATACAACATTTACGAAAAACGAAAATTGATATTCATATATTCTCTTACACCTAATGAATACTCCGTAAATAATTTCAAATTACAATAAAATATAAACATCATAATAAAATAATAAAGCGGCTCTAATTTTATTATCGTAAATGAACATTAATATAATATAATATACATTTCACTATAACATAATTAGTACTAATGTTTATCGCGTCACTTCTGGTCAGTCACGGATGAAAAAAAGTGCAAAATATTTAGTTTACGGGTTAAAATTTGAACCAGGTACCGTCACATTCAAACTTGACGCCTTAACTACCATTGAAATCTATTGAAATAGTAGATATTTAATATAAAACCCCAAAATATTGTATTATTAAAATAGAATAATTAAAAAACTATTAATGCACATGGATTTTAGTTCACAAAATCATAGATCAGTGAGACATGTTATCGTCATAATCAGTTTTATAATATTTATAAACTACTAAAATAATTTCATAGCAATAAATAATAATAAAATTAAAATTTAATTTATTTTCCTTATTGATTTGTTTGCTCTATAAAACACACTAAATAATTTCCTGTAATTTCGAGTTAAACCCCTAAAACCACCTGCCTGTGTATATATGTATGTGTAATGGTAAAAAATAATTATGTATCTATTTATTCACATACTTTTGTATTCTCAAGGAGCTCGGCACATTCATTCAATAATTTCTTTGATCCAATTTCTAAAGCTATGTCTATGCCTTTCTTAGCATTACCGCATTTTATTAAACATCTAGCTATTCCTTCACGACAATATTTTAAATGATCAATATCTGTGTTTGAGTTGAGACCTTGTTCATATTGAGTTATTGCTTCTTGAGCATTACCACTAAAAAAAAAATAATAATAATCAGATTTACCACAGGTACAAAATAATTTGATTATAACACAATACATACATGAGTTCAAGCTGTTGACCATATTTACAAGATATGTAAGGTATTCGTTCAGGAGCCAGTTCTTTGGCAAGATCTAAGGCAACATCCCATTGTAACAAATCTTGTCTCATTTCTAGAGCTTGAATTGGATTTGATGATTCCAAAAACAATTTCTAAAATCATTAATTTTATAATATCGCAAAATAAAAAATTTATTCACACTTTTGTATTACTTGAGCCTTATCAAATTCTTTCATATACATAGCTAAATGACCGGCAAATAAATTCTTGTCTTCTATATCTTTAATTAATTCTAATGACCAAACCATCGAAACATCACCAAGATTAGTGTATACTTGAAGAGCTTAAATTAAAAATATTCTATAATTTTTCACATTGAAAAATATACTTACAAATAACTTACCAGTTTCTATATCAAAATAATATAGGCAAGTTATACCCAGTTTTTCCCAATATTCTTTTTTATTTAATAATTGACAAGTCTTCCACGCATCACCAATTCTAATAAGAGCTAATTGTTTGTCTAAATCTTGTTCTAATCTTTCCGTTGGATGGCTAAGTGTAGAGGCTGCTGGCCGTATTAATAATGCTGTGTGCGTTGACAGTGTTATGGTATTTAATTTTCCAGTAGAAGTCTCCAATGTCAAATCACCACGAGACAAAAATAATGGTATTTGACGTTCAGGTAATTTTGTTGAACCAATGTATTTTATTTCACTACCTACATACACATCGATTAATAATATAAAATTATTAACATAAAAAGCAATATTCCCTACCGTTGATTGAGTCGCGAGCATATACAAATGTTAGAGCTAATTTATCAGTACATGCTATAAAAACATACTTCTCGGTTGGACAAAGTTCCCATAATACTAAACAAGTTGAATTTGGAAAATCTTTTATAGGTATCATCATCTCTGAAACCTAAAAAATAATAATGATATTTAAAAAATATGTTAAACTATTATATATATAATTATTTATTAATTTTATATAATATAATGTATACTGGATGTACCGGAATATATAAATATGCTTCATTCTTTGCATCTACTATGACACATCTTACACCTTCATGATTGGGATATAAATTGACTATGCCACAATGATGTTTATGAGCAAAAGCTTCATTCCAGTCTTCTAAGTGAAAATAGTGAATATAACCTGCCTGTAAAGTTATAAATAAGTATTATGTTTAATAATGACTAAGGGGACTAAGGGGAAAAAAATATTATCGGCGATAAAAGTAGTATCTTGATTTTATAACTTGAGTTATTACTTTCTTATACATTTCCTGTGTCAACAGAATTAATTTGAGTTACAACAATTATTTTCCTATACATTTCCCACGACAATAAAATTAACTTGAGTCACAACATTTTACAAAAGTTTGTAACTCAGTTAAGTCAATAATAACTGATGAGAGACAAAAAACCTAACAACAATATTTTAATATATTCAAAAATATTGATAGTAATAAAAACGTAACATAAAAAAGTTGAAAAGCAGAATTAGAATCGTGATTTATAATGTTAAAACCAATCACCCTGAAAAATCATAAAAACTGAGTTAAGATCATTTTTGCTCCGGATATAATTTCCAAAAAATCAAATCATGAAATAATGCATCCCACTTTTACCTTTTTAACCCCTTTAGAAGTTGAATTTTGTAAAATCCTTTTTTATTGGGTCTCTAAAATACTAAACAAAACTACTGACCAAATTTCATAATCATATTTCTAGTGGTTCGATAGTTTCTAGTAGGCGATTTTACATCATTTAAGCCCGTTAGAAGTTGAATTTTCAAAAAACATATCTTAGAGAACTACAGTCTTCATGGTGGTACAAAGATACTCAGAAAATTTCAAGAAAATTGACACGTTAGTTATGGCTGTACAATGTGCATTGATTCATTCATACAAAATACTAAAATTGCGATTAAAAAATGGTAGGGGTAGAAATTTCATTAAAATTGATTAAGCAGTTTTGGAGGAGTTTGAACATAAACACCATGACACTAGATTTTTATGTATGAGATAATAATTAAATACCCAACCAAGATCAGTTATTTCTACTAGTAAATGTTATGAACATAATTCATTAATTCTAAATTAAAATTAAAAATAAAACATTCATTGTTTTTAAATTTATTCTTGTCCACTAGATTATAACCAAAAATTAAAAATGCTGTCATAATTCTAATCAGGTTACACTGGTTACAGGAAAGAAAAATCACACTAGTATAATCACTGAATATAAGACAATTTCACTTAAAAATTATAGTTTATTAATATTATTAAAAAAAATTGCTTTGTACTCAGCCTAGTTATTCATCACACAATTGAGAACAGAAAAAAGTGTTAGAATTTTTTTCACCGAAATATTTTCTATATTATTGTCTACCTAAATATAAATTTTCATAAAGATTTGATTGAAATTTCTTTTGAATGTATATTAATATATATGTGTGTGCGTATAAATTGATTAAAAAAAGTATATTAATATGAATTTTAAAATACAGTGGTATACATTATTATTATTATTATTATTACAATAACCTTTCAACACATTAAATTTAAGACTTTAATAGTATTCAATAAATAACTGTTTTTAAAATAATTAGTTTTACTTTATTTTTACCTCAGTACTGTAGATGAGAAACTCTTTTGTTAAATATTGATTGTTTATGTTTTTTCCTTTATCTGATGGAAATATTTTCGACACAGTATCATTAACTGCCTTGGAAAGTATAGAATCAATCTAAATGAAACAATTATTAAATAATTAATCACATAACCATGATTTATGCATAATTAATAAAATACTAATATTATTAATCACACCATGTTTCAAATTCAATACAATAAAATAATTGTAAATGAGATATAACATACATAACATTTAGTTTAATTGTTACACTTTATATTTATACACAAAAAAATATTAAGTATGTCAATAAAATGTATGTTTATTGTAAACATTTATTTATTTATTTTTAATTGTTGAAGAAAGTTATAGAGCTATTAGTTAAACACTAGATTTAATCTATTCATCATTGTTTTACGTTAGAACAGGTTATGTATTAAAAAACTTTTATATAGCTCAATCAATATATTGAAAATAAAGTATTTTGAGAAAGATCATTTTTATTTTGCTATTAATTTAAAAACGTATGAGAAAAACCTAAAAAAGTTATGAAGAAATATAACTTATCAGAGAAGAAATTTCTAGATACTTTGAATGTTTTTTCATATTATGGAATGATCTATTCAAATTTATAACAAACAATATTACAATACTGTTTTTGTCAAGATAAACAAAATAAGACGAGAGTCCACTGATCGAACTCACTGTCATGTCCAAAAATGAAAAAAATATTTTTACAAACATTTGCATAATCAAATAACTTATATTAAATTCTTACTCTGTGAATTTGAAGTCGTCCTTCAAATATAACTGATATGAATTCACTATTGATATAAATATTTTTAATGTTGCCTAAATATTCCCGATCACCGAGTAATGAAGTTGATAACTTGGTTGATTCAGATGTATTAATTTTATAATACCAAATCCTGTTATTCATACCAACAGCTAAATGACAAGGACCAATACCTAAAAAGCTAGGTTCCATTTCTGTAGTTATAGAGACCATTTCTGGTGGTTGACTCTAAATCATAAAATTATTTTGTAATAAATTATTATATCTAACATTTTTAAAAACAATGTTTCACATAACAAAAAATTAGACTAACTTTGTCTGAATGGCAATAATGTATAGTAACTTGGTTCAAAGACGTTAAAAATGCAACACAGTTGTTGTACGTTGATGATAACATAGGTAAAGCTTCTAAATAAAGATGAACACAATCATCTGAAGTAGTAGCAGCCAATAATCGTCCATCTTCACTCCAAGAAACATGATCAAGTACACTACCTTCGTCAACATTCAGTACAGCTGTAGTTTCTTGTAATTTACCGATTTCATGTACTTTGATTCTAACAACACAATACTTGATTAATGATTTTATACATTGGTAATTAAATTAAATTAAATTAAACACTAACGTATATTCTCCACATGTAGCAACTTTTCCGGCAATTTTAGATAAACCTACATCCGATAACATTTCTTTGTGGTTTCGAACCTGAAAGAGTTCTTTTCCGACTTCTTTAGGGTGAGTCGATATAGATATCAAATAACCTTCACTAAAACCAATTAAAATATAACCATCTCCATACCAGTGGTAAGTAATTATTGATCCATATTTTACATTAAACGCCAGTTCATATGGATTATCCGTGTCTTGCAGATCAATAAGGTATAATGTTTTGTTGCTTACTAAAACGCTTACCTAGATAGAATAAAATACGAAACACATACTTTATAAATGTAAAGAATAATTGAAATGTAACTGACTGTTTCTTCAGTATGCTTTCTGCGGTCAGATTTCATTTTTGAGAATGCAATTTTGGATGGTTCACCCCTGAGTGATATAATTTTCAATGTGTCACCTTCAATATTATTTATAGACACTGTTTGGTCTTGTGATCCTAAAGCTAATATATTGTCTCTATTCCATTCACCGCACGTAATGCTTCTAGTGTGTTTTCCAAGTACTGGTGTACGTCTAAAAATTATTCAATGAATTAACCATTCGACCAATGAAAATAATAATTTTATTCTTACTTAGTAGTAATATAGTCATAAATTGTAAGGTTTCCTTTAACTGAAGTCACAGCTACTGTTTGACTGACTTTTGACCATAGTATACACGTAAGACTATCTTTGAACACGGGATTGATTTGTTCGGTCTTAGATGAATTGGCTTGCCATAGCGTCAATGAAGATGATCCATCACATATAATTCCTAATAAATCTCCATCACGATCCCATGCTAAACTAGTACATGGCCTAAACCATAAATTAACTATAAACAACACAGTATTATAACAGTAAGTTGTCTAAATAAAAATGTCTTCACATTAAATTATCTATTGCTAATCAATACAATCACTAGAGTAAGTACTATATATCGTATAGGAAAAGGGAAGGATCATAATAATCAGTTTATGTCTTTTTTTTTTCTAAAAGATGATTTATAATAAAAGTTTTTGTATTAATTAACATAATATTATACAAGTTCTGAAAAGGATTTATTTTTTTTTAATTATAAATAATTGGACTTGAAGTAATTAAACTGATTGTTTTTCTAATACGTTAAATTATTTTATATTCAAATATTTTAGTATTTTATTTTTTCAGAATCAAACGATTTACATATATTTTACATTGTTTCCAACAAAGAAAAATTCTCTCAGAAAAAAAAAGCATTTAAATGGGTTACTGTAAAATTATTATTTATTTGGATTGGTTTAACTCTAGCCTAACAATAATTAATCAATCAATAAATAATATGAAAAAAATTGATATATTTCCTTGAAACATGGCTATTCAGACACATGAAACAAAATCAAACGTTATAGTTTTATCCTGGGTTATTATAAGCTTTCTACATATTTTAGTCTCAGGATTAGAGCTATTATGTTCCATAAATACGCAAAAGTATTAAGGTTTAAAAAGAGCCAGCCAGCTACAGAGTCAATATTATTACAGTCTACGATTTATTGGTCAAAAAACGAATATCCACAAAATATATTTTAGCTTACGATAGATTAATAAAACCATACCCTGAAATTTTGATTTTTTCAATTAATTTTCCATTGCGATTGTAAATTCCAATAGACTGATCTGAACATGTTACGGCTAAATAAGTGCCGCTTCCTTTTTGCCATGCTATGTGCGTTCCGCCGGATCCACCGAGATGTTCGAGTTTTAAAAGTTTCTACACAAATTTACGCGAAAAAAAAAAAATTCAAAAAGACTTTAATGTTTGCTTCTACAAAAAAATAAAATAAACTCGTTTAAATTATTACCTTCATAAGTGCTGCCGGAGATTCTGTTTCCGTTTCTTATATTACAATATAATATGCCATTAATTAGTAGGTAATTATCCGGATGACCACCATAGTGACTGACGATTGTTTTGTTGAAATATTATTATGAAGACATTTGAATTGTTTTCAATTCTTATCATTGTGTTATCAGACGGCGGTTAATGTTTCGATACAAGAAAGACATGTTTCCTGGGTAACTAATGCCCCTCCACTGATTAGATATCCATTTACGATTTTGTTTGAACTTACTAATATCGTTGAATAGGTGACCTTATACATTATTAGAGTGATTATACCTACGTCCTGTGTTTTATGTGATTGTCTTTTAATTCGTATTTTAGTCCTGTTGTCCTGAGAGACTTCCTGTGGGACGCTTTATAGATAATTGGCATTATTTTTCAAGCGTATACAAAATTCAAAAATTAAATTACATCAATTACAGCAGACAGTAGCAATAAAACGTTTAACTCCGATTTTTCTCTAATAAATGAACATTAGTTTGATAATTTTGGGTACCCACCCTGATTTTCTCTTCATAACTGAACTTTCAATTTTATGAATATTATAATATGCATTGTTATTGACTGAATGTTTCTGAATCTCTGTAGAAAAATCCAGCGTTATAAATTATTATTATAATGTTATACATACATACACCTATCGATAAATATTATTGATTAAATTGAAGTGAACGAGTAAAATCTTTTTTAAAAATGCAACGTACTAAGACAATATTTTGATATGAAATGATTGTTAAAAACTTATATGACGAACCTTAATGATTCTATCACGTATAATCCAATTATATTTCAATATCAAATTAATAACCATCCTCTGGATAGAGTAAATTCTATCAGAGATTTGGGTATTTATTTTGAGAGTGATTTATCGTTTAAACTAAATAATAGTATAATTATAAATAAATCCTTTAAAATGCTTGGTTTTATTAAAAGAAATACGAAAGAATTCAAAAACCCTATATACGTCATTAGTAAGATCTAACCTTGAATTTGGTTCACTTATTTGGTCTTGTAATTATTCAAAATATATAAATAAACTTGATAATGTCCAATGTAAATTTTTAAAGAGGATTTCTTACATCACTAATATACATATAACAAGAGACACCGTTAATTTTGTTGAAAACTTCTTGGGCCTAGACTCACTTAAAACAAGACGTCAAATAGCAGACACTATGTTAATTTATGGTGTTTTAAATAACCTCATAGACTTTCCTGACCTATTATCTGAAATTGGGTTTCGTATTCTATGTAGAAATACAAGGAACTTAGATCTTTTCGAAATTCCTAAGTTTGGGTTGCCAGACGTCCCGCATAATACGGGAACGTCCCGTATTTTAACTAGAGGTCCCGTTGTCCCGACAAATCTCTTCGGGACATTAAAATGTCCCGTTTTTCAAAACATTTCCAATACATCCTTTTGACTCTTAGGATATCAATGAATATTATAAAAGATATCCATTCCTCTAAGTTCTGATAAATATGATAGACCTGCATGATCAGACAATTTAACAATTAATTAATTTTGTAAAGTTTAAATATATATACTCGTATTTTAGATTCTGAACGAAGTGATGAAGCTAGTGTTTTTACAATGATGTTTATTATTTTTTTATTTATTTATTTTAGATTCTGAACGAAGTGAAGAAGCTTATGATTTTACAATGATGTTTATTTTTTCTCTTTCTGTGAACATTTTTTCGTATAGAAATATTTGTCCGAAAGTTTCGATCAGTACTTTAGAGAGTTCATTTTTCCAATTTCTCAATACTTTTTCCAAATACGGGGAAAAACTGTCGAAAAATTGACAAAAAACGGCAAAATCCGCAATTACCGAAATTTACGTAAAACTGAAAATTACTTTTTGACGTAACTTCTAAAATAATGCAGCTTGAGACTTGAAATTTTCACCAACCATTAAAAACAGGTACGAGAACATTTCATATAAATTTCAAAAACATTCTCGACGGGGATCTGAGTTGCGTCCACGGGGCAATTACCTATTACGTTTCTCTCAAATCGAAATGTCCATTATGCATTACGTACATATTATGAAAGTTACAGCCCGTGTTCGATTACAGTAGTTAATGTCGGCATAACGTGGTGAACATTGATTGATTTATCATGTCTTTGGTTACTCGGAAGCTTATGAATAATTACTGATGTTCCAGTGACGTATTTGACAGGGGGGGAGGGGACGATGGGTGAACCCCTCTTTGGACTTCTTTTCATCGAGATGTAATATAATAATACAATAATTATTTTACTATAATATACTATATTACATTTATAAAATTATGAACGTCTGATCTACTAGGGACCATTTTCCAAAAAAAAAAAGAAAAAAAAGGACAAATTTGTTGTAATTATTTATACTTTGTAATTTGTAACAAAAATACGATTGCATAATACTTAATTTAAAATGTATTTTATTTTGAATGAAACTAAGAAAAAAAAAAAACTTTTTAAAATTTGTCATTGATAACGTAACATTGATAATATAATTTGTTTTTTTAGTTACAAAATTTCAAAAAATGAATAAAGGTACATTATTTTTCGTGAAACATTTATCTCGTTAATAATAATATAGTTTTATCCAATTATTTTAATTTTCTTACAAGTACAAATTTTCACATAAAATCTAGTTACCTAACAATTTCATAATCCATATCATACTAGTATAAGAAAAAAAAAATGTGTAATTTTATGTGAAACTTATGAATATTGTCAAAATTCCAAATTTAAACATTTATAAATCAAAAATTTCTCTTATGATTTTCGAGTTTTTTTCAGTACTGTTAGGAATACATATTAATATGTTTGTATTAAATTTTCAGTTCTTAATAGTTAATATTCATACATTATAAAATTTTATAAATTAAAAACTTACAAAAAACGAGAAATTTCCAATATTTTCAAAGTGCAGTACTTATCTTAAAATTGGTCAAATGTTTTTGAAATTTTTACGAAATGTTCTCTCGACTATTTTTAGTAGATGATGAAAGTTTCAAACTTCTAGCTCCATTATTTTGGAAGTTATGTTAAAAAATAAAATAAAATCGAATTTACGCAAATTCGGGTTATGACATTTTTTACTGTTTTTTGGGCAGTCTAGGCATACGCTTAGAAAAGATTTTGAAAAATGACTTCCATAAAGTACTAACTAGACAACATTTCCGATCTATAGAGTTACTGATCAAAACTTTTGGACTAATTTTTCTACCTGAACTCGTGATACAAGGCATTTGATTAATATTATTCTAAAGTAGTTTATAATATTGCTTTTAACGTTCTTAGTTTTTACGTTCAAGACTAGTTGAATAAAATTCTTATTAAAATAAAGTTGATTCGCAGTATTTAATTAATCTATTCTTATTTTATAACCCCCTCCAAAATTAAATCCTATATTATACGCCACTGAGTAAGTAGTCGGGAATGGTAGTAATGAATTTTCAGATTCTTTCGTTAAAATACGTTTATTTTCTAGTTTGTAATCACATTATTTTTTTTGAAAATAATAAAATATGTAAATAATGTTTCGCGACCCACCATAAAAAACCTCTGTGACCCAAGGTTGGGAACCACTGATCTAGTCGGACTTAAAAGTTATAATAATTTATTGTTCGTTATTTAAATTTTGTATTCAAGTTTTACTCTGCTGGCATTGAGCTATTTTATCTTTCCTTTTTATCATGTTCTAACAGTGTGAATCGAGCTCAAAGGTTTGTGCACACTGCTGCGGTGGCAACTAACACAATTTTTTGTGTGAAAAAATTATTATTTTTAATCAACATTTAATTGAAGTTGAATAATGTTATTAATTAAATTAGGATAATATTAACAACTTTAAATACATTATGTAATAGGTACATTCTATGTATAGGTGATATTGTATGGACGTATGGTCCAAATTAAATAATATTATTCAAAATTATTTTTAAAATTCAATTTTTTCACATAATTTTGAATGAACACTGATAAAAAAAGTATTTCTGGTCAATACTCATTACATCATGGCTTTATAATTTGTAATAAACTCTTATAACTTATAAAAATAATAAACTGTCATATACACAGATATATTTCCTGATAAATAGTTTAAGAGGTATAATTATGGTCTGCTACCCAAATACATTGGTACATACTATTTAAACGTATAATTATAAAATAAACACATGTGTATTCATAGGCGCAACTAGAGATTTATTTGTGAGGGGGGGGATGAATTAGTAATTGCAAATTTAAAAAAAAAAATCATAGAAAATGAACCTTTATTAGAGATTTAAGCAACAATATTTTTCTAAAAATCAGGTTTGCAAAATGGAATTTTGAATTTTTTTCATAACTATAGTATAAAATGTAAAATTTGGAATCCCAAAAAAATTACATGTTAATTCTGTAGTACTACAAAAAAAAAAAAAAATTATTAATAGAACAAAAGTTATTGTAGTTGTAAAATTTTACTGGGACACCTTGTAAAGAAAGATAATTTGCCTTCATAAATTATTCTATCCTTTTAAGCATTTTAATCAGTGTTCATACTTAACAACATACATACCTTAAATGTTAAAAATAAAAAAAACTGATTTATTACATCAAAAGTTTATTCCATAAAATCACATATAGCTATACAAATTACCCTGAATTTTATTATTATTAGTAGCCGAAAAGTTATTACAATTATTTAACACAAATTTATTTATACTTTATTTCCTTAACCATTCATAAACAAAACTAATTAATTTAAAAATAGTATTGTATATGAATAATGAAAAATCACATGGAATTAAACACTTGTTGAGATATTGTAATTGTGCTAAATAGTAATACATCAATGTCAATTAGTTGACATAAAAAAATAAATAAACTGATATTAAAAATTATAAAAATATATTCATCATTATTTATCATAAGACAATTATACAATTTTACATTTTTGTAACCATATTCTCAACTTTTGATATTAATTATAATTTCATATTTTAATAAATCTATTGAGAGAGCGAGGATTTCTTTTCACTAACAAATAATGTTAATCACATGAGCCATGAATTTCAAATTTATAAACATAATTAATAAATTATATATTCATAAATATGTGGTTTGTACATAAAACATTTTTTTTCATACTTCAGACCAATAACAAGTAAACATTAAATAATAAAAATTCAGGTCTATAAGCAATATTCCATATCTATCATTAACAATATTATCTTTTAGGAAAACAAAGATCAAACAATTAAATAAATGACTACCATAATACACAGAACATTTTAAATAAGAGTTTTTTAATTTCAAATAAAATTGTTTTAGTGTTGTAACTACATAATCTTTAAAAATTATGTTCTTACACATTTATTACTTAAATAACTCACCAGATTGAAATAAATACATTTTTATAATTATCACAGATTGCTTAATTCACAAATATTATTGTAATCTTTCATTGAATACAACCACCTGTAGATCCATGGATATTTGTTAGGTTCTACATCTAAGTTACAGATAACATCAAATATTTCTTGATCACAGGCCGTTGGAGTATCTCTGAAAAAATTAAGAATAAATTATCGATTTAAAAAAACTGTCCTATTAGTTTTAAATACATCAATTATGAAACCCAATATAAACATATGAAACAATAGCATAAAAAATTTAATTTAACACCATTAATTACAAAATATGGATTCATATTTTTTATGAATGTTTTTAATTATAATTATAATTTTTTTTTCTTATGTACCAAAATCAAAAGAGAAGTTAGGTTGAAAATATAAGGCCTATGATAAAATTTAAATTCACAGGCCTCAAGATATGTAGTCCTGCAACTGCCTAGAGTTTTACATCAGTTAATGTTTTTCAACTCCTAACATTTTCTAAAATAATACCTTCATATTATGTTATTGAAAAAAATAAAGGTCTCCATTTAATTTTCAAAAGATAATCCCCGAAACTACTAAAAAATTTGGAATTCAAGATGCAGGTGTACTGATATACGTTTTATGACTAAACTTGTAAATGGCCTGATATCCTGTTGGAATTAGATTATTAGGTCTAGCAACTGGGTTAAGTTATCCATACTCTACTAACTGGTCAGGGAATTTGATTTTTCATTTATTTCGCCATCTAGTGGATAAATTATTAAACCATAATATAAACTAAATTTCACCAATTTATTGCTTCATACCATGGACTAAGATATACGTATAATATACGATATACGATATAAGTATATCTTAGTCCGCACTTCATACTAATTTATCGGTAGTTATACTACTTATTCTGTTGACTGATTATAAAAATAATTGAAAAACAATACTATCATACAATTATCTAAATTCTAAGACCATAATAACAATATATTATATTTTTAGTACATGTCATTGAAATTTAATATAATTACCACAAAATTTCACTAATAGTGCATAATCGATTCCCTGTCCTGTTCAGTAAGAGCATGCATAATATTGGTATACTAAATGAAAGGAGTTGCATAGTGCTGGTCCTGAATTACTAAGATTATTACATTTTCATGTACCTCAATAATATTGGTCACGTTATTGCCCAACTTTTTCAGTTCCATTTCATGGTTATTACAATTCTATTGATCGTATTGCTCGAAAATGCAATAAGTTAAGAAACTTTGATATATTTAAAATGAAAGATTTGTGTACTTCAATATATTACAGACATGTAATACACATACATTCTATTGCCTATGTTGGTCATGTTCTGTTCAATGATATTAAGTCTAATGTAGGTATATCATTATAAATATTATGATAGACTTTTTATTATTTTTACTTTGTGTTATCTATATATCATGTTAAAATTTACTAGTTATAGTTCTATTATAAGTCTTTATGTTTGTATTATATTGTATTAAATTTAAGTTTGTAAATTGTAATTATATTTAGTGTACTTGAGCTCTAATTGGCATTTATATTTATAAATAAATGAAATAAATTCAAATATTAATTTAAATTTCTTGTGTTTCGTGAAAAATTAAAAACAAAAAAAATTACCTTGAAAATAATAAGTAAGAAAAATCACGTTCAGCATTATAAAATACATTTGATTCATCGGACGAAGAATATTCACTACATGGGCTGGTCGGGGCACTTGTGAAAATGTCTTCATCTGAATCAAAACCTAGAAAATTATAAAGAATTAGACAAAAATTAATTTGATTTTATCTTAATTATGTTATACCATTTAATGGTTGTTCTCTATAATCATTAATTGAATTTAACGTACTATCTGCAAATATAGTATTAAAAATATATTATTAAATTATTTCTTAGATGACTACTAATAATTTAACAACATAGAATTCTCACCATTTAAGTTATTGTTTTTAGATTCTACATTATCATTTGGTATTTTAAGTTCATCACCTAATTTAAAAAAAAAAAGACAATTATGAAAATAGAATAAATATTAATTACATATTAAAAGCAAAGAAACATAGGAAAAGATAACTAATATATAAAATATATCTATAATAACAAAAGTTTTTTACACTTTTATTTTTACCATTTCAATGCTTTTAAAAATAAATAAAGTATTATAATTTAAATATGTGTAAAATATAATTGCTTTTATCAACACATATCATAACATTTTTTTGCACCACTTTTTGCAAACTCAATGAGCTGCCACAAATTTAAACATTGGTAAATAATATGTATGAAAAAATTCTATATAAAAGAGTTATAGAATTATTAATTATAGTAAAAATGTATTCATAATTACCCCAGAATAGTTGTTTTGGTTTTAAACGTGGTTTAGCCTCAATATTACATGAACAAGGTTCAGCAGATAAAAACCATTGTTTACAACTTTCTTCATTATCAACAGTTTGCACACTGTTTATAGTAGGAGTCTTTCCATTTAAAATTTTAAACATCAAAGACACCAAACAAGATGCAGTTATTTCACTACGACTTCCAATAGCATAAGACCTGTAAAATTAGATATATTTTATATTGTTAACAAGTTTATTCATAATTTACAATTTATAGGTGTTTCATAAAATTGAACTGATAAAAAATGATTATAAATAAACATGTAGAGATAAAATCTATTATATATATATATAATATAAAATCATTTAGCTCATATATATTTAGTTTATAATTTTGAGTATCATTTCTTAACGTTTTTGTTGGTAGATTCTTAGATTTATGGTTATAGATGGTTTTATGTCCTTCAAAAACCTACAATGTACTCTGAATTTCTTTGACAACATGAACACAGCTTTTTAGAATCTTTAAAATTTATATTGTAAGGCTGTTATTCTTATTGACATTAATTTCAATTTTTTTTTTTTTAAATACTTAAGCTAAATGTGTACAATACATACTTTTATAGATTATAATTAAGCTATTACTTCTCTTGAAACTTGATGCCTCTATCTAGGCATCAAGTTTCAAAACAATTGTTTCAACCAATTTTCTTTTATGTACATTAAAGAGTGAAATTTTAGGTAAAACTAACAAATTTAGTCAAAATTCTAACTTCAAATGGTTAAGAAAAAAAAAGTTTACTAACGATTTTCAAGATTTTTTCAGGTCAATTAGACATAAATGTCAGTGAAATCATATTAAATTTTCAAGTTTTAACATCAAAAATAGATAATTTTATTACACAAAAACTAACAACAAATAAGAAATTTTCAAAATGCTGTACTTAACTCAAAATTGATCAATCTTTTTGAAATTTTTATGACATGTTCTCGTGACCATTTCTAGTAGTTGGTGAAAGTGTGAAGTCTCTAGCGGCATTATTTTAGAAGTTATGTTAAAAAGAAATTTTCACTTTTATGGAAATTCCAGTGATGGCATATTTTGTCAATTTTTTGACAGTTTTTTCGCATTTTTAAAAATAATATTGAGAAATTTTAAAAATGACCTCTCAAAAGTACCATCTGGGTTCGATTTTGAATCTATAGTTATTGATCAAAACTTCTATATAAAAGTGTTTACAGAAGAAAAAAAAATAATAAACATCATTGTAAAAACATAAGCTTCTTCACTGCGTTTAGAATCTAAAATCTATGTATTGTTTTAGGAATATGACAAAACTTTGTCATAGAAAAAAAAAAAATTGTAATACTTAAATAAATGGGGATAATTTAAAATCTACCTCCAAGTATAAATTCCTTAACATGGTACCGCATCCAATAATCACCAAACTGTCTAATTGTTAACGAAAATATTAAACTAATTTTTATATTATAGAATGCTCATTTAATACAAAGACTTAAACCAGGTTTAAAAAAAGATTTTCTCTCCTCAGTTTTTAATTTTGAAACACAATAAGTATGAATGATCAGGTAACTATTTTAATAATAAGTATACATAATTCAAAATATTTTTCATAGGAGAATATAATATTTAGGTTCCCATCTTATGCATTTTCCATGTTCTCTACATAGAAATGAAATCATAACTTATATAATTACATATTATCTCTATGAGAATGTGTCAACATTCAGCACTCCAAAACCTTTATCAAAAATATTTGAGTAAAAAATTAAAAAGATTGGTAAAATCTTAATTCAACTCAGTTGCCTAGGCAATAAAAAAATAAATATTAATAATAATAATAATAACTACACTATATTTATTTTTATATTATATTGTTGTTCTAAGTATGTATTTTTATTATTTAGTATTTTAGTTATTGTAAAATTGAACACCGAAAGTTTATGATATAAACCACTAGGGACCGCCACTAACTAAAACACAATTTGCCACCATAACAAAAGCTAACACTACCACCACTACCCGTTAACCATGTCATGTCCAGTCTAATACCTTCCTTCTACATCAACTAAATCTTTAAGTATTACTTACCCATAATACTTTTGAAGTTTAGTAATAATTGAGGAAATACCAATGTTCAATTCAGTACTATTATTTAATAATTGAAAAAGATGTTCAGCTACTCTTCCATGAATTTTACCCTGTATGTTCGAGTCAAAACGACTATCTGAGTAGAAACTATCTTCCAAAACCAATAAATGTCTTACTTCATGACATAATTGACTAGCTAACGATTCAATACCTTGGATTTCATTACATTTTGATATTATAACTTTTGATAGACGTTCTCCTAGAACCTATATAATATAAGAATTTACAAGTTTATTTTTATTTTAAATATTTTTTCTCACACTTACCTTACAAGATTTTACAAGACAAGTGTAAGACACAAGAGTAGATCGTCTAGGGCTCTTTTCTTTTTGCATATTTCCAATTCTCATGGATTCTAATGCTTTGCATAATTCACCCATAGGACTTAGAAGTGTAGTTGGTTGCGATGGAAATAATTGTTCAGTATCATCTTGTTCTTTTGTGCTAAATCGACCTTTTAAGTATTTTTCAAGTAAATCCAACCCTCTATCAGATTTAAGATCAACTATTGTATTAAGAAATGGCCAATACTCAGCCCAACCAACATTCTTTTTTTCCGCTAAAACTCTATTAATGATACATAAATAAATTTATAGAAAAATGAGAAGAATAGACAAATTAAAATTACCTTCCGGCTTTTTCAATACTTTTGTTAATAACCTCTTTTTGTTTTAAATTTGACTTTTTTGGTGAAGGTGATAATAAGGTTTTCCGTACTGGTGATTTCCAATCTTTCCAAAATTGTTGGGCTTTTGACTCATTCATTGGTCCGGCCACAGCTCGTATTTCAAGTTTAGGAGTTAATGATTTAGGACTTTCATTAGTTTCATTCTATACAAATGTTTAAAAATATATAAAACAATTATACAACTATAACTTTAGTTGAATAATTAATATTATTAATGTATTATATTAGTTAAGTAATAATTATAACCTGTATTGTTGTAAATATTGGTGAAGATTTAGGTAATGGTTTACCAATAGTAGGTTGAATACAATCATCATCAGATTTCCACAATGGTACAAAGTATCCATTTTCTAATAAATTTAATATTTCATTGTGCATTTCTGGGTTTTTTCTTGAGCATATCACCTAAGTTATTTAATAGAACATTTTAAAACTTGATAAAAATTTAACGACTTAATAATACTTACATCTTTTGGAGTTTGGCCATATTTATTTAAAGGTGTTAATATACACTTATCATAGGAAACTAATTCTTTAACTACATTAACATGACCAAATTTTGAGGCAATATGTAAAGGTGTATCATTGGCAGCTTTATCAGGTGTATTTAAATACAAATCTGTAATGATTTCAATTCTTGACAGGTAAGATTGTTCCATACCATATAAACTATTTATGAAACCCGGATTAGTAACACACTCCATAATAAAATGAACAATTTCTGGTTGGTCATAACGGGCGGCTACATGCATTGCATTATATCGACATCCTTCCTAAAAAAAATGAATTGAATAAATAAGTAAACTTTAATAACATAGATAAATAAGTTCAATTTTTGACATATTAAAATTATTTTTAATACATTATACGATATGATTATATATATATACACACAAAGCTGAGCAAGTAAGCCATTTTTTTCAATTAGTTAAAGTTATGTTACTTTAATAAAAAAACTAAGTTAGAATAAAAGTTAGTTTCTGAAATTTTCCAAATTACTTAATTAGATAGAAGTTAGTTTGGGGAAAATAGTAAGAGTTAAAGTTAGAATAAGTGTTTTTTTTTCAGTATAAAATATAAATTTAAAAAATAAAGTAAAATATAGGTATAGACAAAAAAGCCGGACATATTTCACACCACGTATACTCTTCGTTTCTCAGGTCAGATACTCTTGGTGAGTGGGTAGAATTTTAAAGAAACAATAAATCATTTTTACAACTATACAATTCTGAACAAAGGAAATTAATAATATAAAGAACAATATAATAGTTGTTATTTTCAACACACCCACCAAGAGTATTTGAGCCGAAGAGAAAAGACTATCCATGGTACGAAGCATGTCCGGCTTTCTTGCCTATACTTTACTTTACTTTGCTTTACTTTTTTTTTCTTATAACAAATGATGAATAGAAAAAAAAAAATGTTAGAAAAATAACCAAAATTTTTTTGCACCAAAATGTTTTTTATATTATTATCTATGCTTAAATTTTTATAAAGTTTGAATCAAAAAATGATGGTTTCTGAGTCTTTTTTGTCAAATTTTGGGTAGTTTTTCCAAATAAAAAAAAAAAAAAATTGAAGAACTGAAAATTTCAAAAAATGACCTCTCTAAAGTACCGACTAGAGGCAAATCTGATTTCAAAAAGTTGCTGATAGAGACTTTTGAACTAGTAGATCCATACAAAAGTGTTCACAGTAAAAAAAAAAATAAATAAAAAAAATAAACATCATTGTAAAAATAATTAAATAAATTGAGGCCATTCATATGAAATTAATTATAATGACAATGAACAATTTGTAATATTTTACTTGAATTATCGATGGTGTATCTCCACTGCTAACGAGAAATTTGGGGTTCGAATTAACGGCCTGCTTCACTTTTTCCAAGTCCCCGCCTTCAATGAGACGTCGAAACGCGACCAAGTCCTCGGATTTCAAAGACTTATAACTAAAACCGGTCGATAAATTCGGAGTGTTTATTTCGGTTTGTTTGACCGGCGACTCTTGGCCGAAAATACTGAATCTTTCGGCTTCCACAGCGGACCGGAACAGTTTGAATCTGGACGTCTTGTTGGTTTTGGCCGCCGACAGGGTTTCTCGGAAGTTGGTGAACACTTTCGGTGTACCTGTTTATTAAAAAATCATAATTCAATAATCGACGAAAAATAGCAATAGACACACACAGCGCGTTGTACCGCCGAAGCCACACAGACGTCGGTTTTCTGTTTCTCAGAGACGATTTTTTTCAATTTTTTATTTTTTTTTTGCCTACGTTACGTGCGCGAATGTATGATGACGGAATCGAGGAGAACCGTTTCAATCGCTCGCGCGCAGGCTACTTACCGCTGTCGTCGCCTTCCGTCTCCACGAATAGGCCGTAAAACGACTCGTCTCCGGCGCCCGAGGCGTTCGCATTGCTCGTGTCCATCGAATCCGAAGTCCGACGATCCGGAGACACGCAGACCGCTGACGTACAAACAACCGTCGTAGAATCTATGCGAATACAATGAGTTTTGCTGGAGCTGAGCATCGTCGTCACGACCATTACGCATGAAGAGAACACAAGTATGTCGTCGGTTCTCGGCAAATCATTTTTGACAAAAACGTGCGAGAACTGAGTGTGGCGACGACAAACGCGAACAAGTGAGCAAAACGAATTCGAACGACGACAAATAAAGTAAAAAAAAAAATTGTTTATTTTGTTACGTTTTTTATTATTATTGTTGTTATTATTTGTTCGGACACCGTTATTGATGATAAGCAGCGTTTAAAATGTTGAAACGGCGGTGCCAACAAAAAAAAACGCGTAACCGAGCCGCCGCGCGGCTGATCGTACGACGTCGTGTCCGGCACGCTCATTGGTCGTGACGTCATACACGTGATAACGCGGACTGCGGGATCGCCGAATATTATAATATTGCGCAAAATAATTTTATCCAGCGTCGTCGTCGTCGAGGTGAATCGCCTCGGTGCGACGGAACGGCGGCATTGTGGATCTTGCTCAATGACGGACACGGCGCGCGGTGGTCTCAGTCTTGGAAGCGAGTTTAGCTTTTACACAAAATTGTATTTTAGTTTTTTAGATTCTGAACAGAGTGAAAAAGCTAATGTTTTTACAATGATGTTTATATTTTTTTTTCTCTATTTTTGGAAGCACTTTTTCGTATAGAAATACTTGTCCAAAAGTTTCGATCAGTAACTTTAAAACAGAATTTTCCTCAAGAAGGTACTTCAGTGAGGTCGTTTTACCGATTTTTCAATACTTTTTCCAAAAAGGGGGAGAAAAACTGTCGAGAAATTGACAAAATATTCAATTACCGCGATTTGCGTAAAATTGAAAATAAAATTTTTGAAATAATGCATCTAGAGACTTGAAACTTTCACAAACTACTAAAATTAGCCACGAGAATATTTCAAAAAGATTTTATAAATTTTGAGTTAAGAAGAGCATTTTGAAAAGTTCTTATTTTTTTGTTAGTTTTTATGTAATAAAATTTTTGATTTTTGATATTAAGACTTGAAAATTTAAAATGATCTTACTGACATATATGTCTAATTGACCTGAAAAAATCTTGTTTTTTGAAGCGAGTTAATAGAATCTTTTAGATAATCTTAAGTTTTTGCAAATTTTTTTGACCACATTTTAATTTCACCCACAACTGCACAACAATCAAAATCACATTGGCACATTTCAACTAGTCGAGAATAATTTTTTATTCGTTTAGTATATTATTGAATAGTAATAAAATAAAGATCAAATTTTGAAGTATAAATCTGTGAGATAAAAATCGTTTATTTAATTGATATGAAAAATGATCTATAAATGGAATGAATGAAGAAATTCTATAATAATCTTCTGACAAATTTATTCATTAGCCGTAAAAGAAATAGAAATTTAAATATTTAAGACATCGCATTAGGATTTAACATTATTTGAAATAATTTTTAATTCACTTTCTGCATTTAATTTTGAGTTTTTATTTAAATTTGATGTCTAAACTCTTAAGCGGTTTGAATAGTTTTAACTTGAATCCAAGCTATATTCTATGTCTGAAAAAATTTACTAAATATTAAACACATACTCAACATTTTTCCTGATGTTCAAGTCCAATACTGAATTCTGGTTATTTTATCGCACACACGAATTGGTACGCTCCTGATGAAACAACCTAATCAATCCAATTACAAATTTCTCTTAAACTATCAATTATGATATAAAATCGAGAAAAATAATATTATTGAATTATGTCGATTTAATCATTTAGTTGAATAAAAAAGTTTTATCGTTTATTTGGTTTATTTTTATTTTGTATTTAAAATCTATTCTGCTGGTGTTGAGATATTTTAACGTTCTTTTAAGTATATAGTAAAACTATAAGTGAAATAAAAAAAATGATGAGAGGGGTTTGAACACCCAACCCCTCCCTCGGCTACGCCACTGTGTGTGTATATTAGTAAAATACATATAATGAATTTATTTTGTTATTCTGATTGAATTATTAATAAAAAAAAAAAACGAAATACTAATACTTATTATTATTATTATTATGTAACCAATTCTACAAATTTGATCATTTACACGAATTGCACATGGAATATTCTAATATTAAATAAGTAGTAAAAATTATTTAATATTTGCAGATGGATATTGTATGATACACCGCATTGAAAATATATATGTCTCAATTGTTTTCGAGAAATTGATTGCGTGAATAAGTGTTAGCGTGTTAAGTGTCGTCAGTATATTATTATTCGTTATCGACAATATGTAAAATATATAAACGTAGTTTTTGTTATATACTTGAGTTTGATGGTACAAAATTTGTTCCACGTTCAAAAAATAAAAAATAAAAATAAAACAAACATTTAAAACACTTTTTTTATAAGCGCAGATGGACATCGTATAGTACACTGCCTTAAAACATATAATATGTTAAATTATTGTTCTTCGGAAATAGTGAGACAACTATTAGCCCGTGAATTATGGTACAAAATTGCTACCATAATCAAACTATTTTTAATTTTTTTACATATTCATAGAATACAAAAATGGATATTGTATGACACATCCGGGCCGGATTTAAGGTTAGGGGAGGTATGAGCTAGGAAATTTGTGGGGATCCATGAAGCTAAAAATAGTTTCGTACTATTATTAATTTTTAACTTTTTTATTTTGAAAATTATTACTACAGTATTACGCTCCAGCAATAACGTACATTTTTTTTTTTTTTTTGGACCCAAATTTTCAAATTTTAAATTTTTAAAACTACAGTTTTATAAAACCAGACATACTTCGCCTCACGGGTATTCGTCGTTTCTCGAGTTATCGAGATACTCTTGGTGGGTGTGTATCTTTTTAAAAAAACTCGAAGAAACGATAAATCATTTCTTCAATAAGACGATTCTGAACGAAAGAAGCTAATAATATAAAGAAAAATAATAGTCGTCATTTTCAAAGTTTTTATATTTATTCAAAAAACAAAAAAAAAAATACTCAGAATCTAAAATAAATTATATAATAATAGTATTATTGGATAACTGGAATTATTTAGATTAGAAACCAAATCCGACAGCTTTTGATGTATAATAAAAGGTGTTAAAAAATACCCTATTTTCGCTTTCAAACTACTGAGTTGTCAAGAGAGGTGCGAACGTACACCCTGCCCCTCCCCCCCAAATGGAGTCCAACTGTTTAAAAGACACACGTAGATCACATTATAAGCATAATTAACACACGGTAAGAGGACGCAAAAAGCTCACGGGGGGGGGACATCACCTCCTCTCATCGCAAATACACCACCGAACCATATATTATGGTGGTTTTAAATGTCGCGTATTTGTTTATTTTGTGCCACCGGTTAGAAAACTGTTTGGTTAGAATAAAATTATGTTTCGTAGCAATAAATTGCAACAACAATAATAATTATTATTATAGTATAATAGGTTCGCGTCATATCGTATGATTTGGCGGCGCGGTGGGGAGTGACCATTAGTGACGGCGATTTTTATGTATCATTTATTTATCACATACGATGTCTGCTGTACCTCAGTCACAATACACTGCACATAATATAGGTACTATGTGTAAGTCTGTATTTCAAACGGTTTTCGATTGATATCGTCGTGGCAAGTTACACCAAATCGCGGCGCGTGGCAAACGTTCAAGTACAATGAAAATATAAAATATGTGAGTACATTATTTATTTTGGAAAAAAAAAAAGCCAATTTCGATTTACTAATCGGAAACGATTAGTCAACATTATTTTCTAGTTCAGGGGTCGGCAAGTAATTTCTGTTGGAGTCCAAAAGAATGAAATAATAAATAAACGTGGTCCGGAAAAAAATGATCATTATATTTTTATAATAGTAAAAACTAGACTAACACATTTTCCTGTTATTACAATTGAAAATATACAATAATAAATATTATATTATACGATTACTACCGGAGCTATTGATGTCAGAAATTACATTTCTTTTCCTTACCCAGCTTTTTAAAATTGAAAGGTCGTGAAAAGTAATTGATACATAATGCGCGCGTTTAAGTTGAGAACTTATTGATATTGTTCGATAAATAGGTGGAAATAGAAAGAGAGATGTCTAATTTTGGAGGCTTATCCCCTCAAAATCTCCTAAATTCTCCCAAATATTTTTATAAATTGCACATGGTTAATACCAATAGGGGAGAGTAAATCAAAAAATAAATATTTTAACTAACCTAACTTAACCCCTTCCTCTAAAAAAAAATTTTTTTTTTTTATTCTAATTTCACAAAATATGTTCGTAAAATCATCAAACATGCTAGAAAGGTTGATTGTCAGTATCTTATAGTTTGAGAAAATATATATATTTTCTTTCTTTAATTATAGTATTTATATCATATTCATTTAAGATAATAATTATGCTGTCGGTCCAGATTTCTGGATTTCTACGTTATATGACGTACCCATGTGTTATAATAATAAATAATAAAGTTCATTAAAAAAAAGCCAGACATATTTCGCACGACGGGTGGGATTAATCTTGACGAGTGTATTGAATTTTAAAGAAATGATAAATCATTTCTTCAATAAAACGATTCTGAACAAGGGAAGTTAATAATATAAAAAATAAATGAGAAAAAAAAAATGTTAGAAAATGTCCAAAATTTTTTTTTTACATTTTCAAAATTTTATTGCTTCAAAATCTTTTTTATATGATTTTCTATTTACATTTAAATTTTTATATAGTTCGGATCAAAAAATGATGGTTTCCAAGTCGTTTTTATCAAATTTTGGGTAATTTTATCAAAAAAAAAAAAATTGAAGAATTGAGAAATTCAAAAAATGACCTCTCTACAGTACAATCTAAAGGAAAATCCGGTTTCAAAAAGTTATTGATCGAAACTTTTGGACAAGTATTTCCATGCGAAAAGTTGTACACAGAAAAAAAATAAAAAAATAAACATCATTGTAAAAACACTAGCTTCTTCACTTCGTTCAGAATCTAAAACATTACTATTCAACATTGATTGCAGTGCAGAGAAACATTGCACAAAACGCGTGTCTGTAACGTAGTAATACACTGATTAAATACGTATTACATAAATATGGTGTGTTTGATTACGTCGCACTCGAAAAACTTTGAAAATATTTTCTGTACATTTTTTTTACACCACGCGCAATCGAGCGTAATAATCATTTTATTTTTTTGCCATTGTAACGGAGACCGCCAGTGAAATTCCGTGATAACGTATCATCCGAAGTGTTCTTTTATTGAGATATAGCGCACGCGCGCGTTGTTTATTTCACCGCCATCACACCGCGCACCGCATAGAACAACGAGAAAAAATGTTGCAGCGGGTCATACGTTTAACTCTAAAAATACTGATAGGTCACACATTAAACATTGTTTTCTCATGTTGTCTACCTGTTGGTCTCACATAACGTTGTACAAATACCGATGATAAAATAATTATTATTATTGTGTATGAATTACTACAGACGTTCAAACTGCAGCTCAGTACTTACTTAACTGCTACTGCTATTGTATTTGACGAATTTATTGTATTTGTATGTATAATAATTTTTCTGATTGTATTTTTGTTTCTGGTATAAAAATGTTCGTGATTTCGAATAAATCGACGTTTCTCTCACAACAGTAAGTTCTCACTGTGTATAAAATATGTCTTATTCATGTCTTATATTATGATAATTATTTAAAAAATGAATCAAATCGATTTATGTTAGAATAAGAAATCAAAACAGACAATTGTAATAATTGTACTCGACTACGAATTGGCGTTTCGCTGCGTTCCATTCTAGGCTTATACAACTCTTTAGAATGGTTCCAAGTCAGTCATTTTTTTTTTTTTACTGTTTCTTCAGAAGAGATATCTTGGGTATTATTGGGGATTATAACAGCGTTTTAAAATCGAACTCGCCAAAGTCCTACAGTTTTGACAAGGTATTTTATAAATATTTCTCTAGACTCCAAGCCCTTTGCTACACTCAGAATCTAAAAACCATAACCATTTTACATGTAAACAAAAGCCATATAGATACTGCCATACAGTATTAAGAAGTTTTGCTCCATGAAATGGTGAATTTTAAATCATTTTTATACAGGTCAAACAGTGCTGCAAATCTAAACTAAACTTAATTCAACCAAGGAAAAATAAAATATTATTAATGAATTACAACAAATATTTTTTATTTACCGAAAATATGAAATTAATAATGATAGAATACCTATAAAAACATATTATATATTTCCAATGGTTTAACTATTGACTTTTATTACGATTATTACTTGTTGATAATGAAAAATTAATTAACTTAAAAACCAGTTTGAAATGGAAAATACTATACTACTACTACACTTAACATATTGATAATTTTATATATGTGTAGATGAAAAGTAAAGTAAAGCAAAGATAACTAAAGTATATAGACAAGAAAGCTGGACATACTTCTTCGCTCCTCGGGTTAGATACTCTTGGTAGGTGTGTAGAATTTTAAAGAAGTGATAAATAATTTTTTCAATAATACGATTCTGAACGAAGT
Source organism: Stegophylla sp. TES_Ste_2020 (assembly GCA_025469315.1). NCBI lineage: Eukaryota > Metazoa > Arthropoda > Insecta > Hemiptera > Aphididae > Stegophylla > Stegophylla sp. TES_Ste_2020. The sequence goes on along the minus strand of JAIPRM010000616.1, from coordinate 1,916 downwards.
AAGTTAAAAATATAAAGAACAATAATAGTAGTCATTTTTAATACACCCACCAAGAGTATCTGACGCAAGGAATGAAGAATAACCGTGGTGTGATGTAAGCCCGGCTTTCTTGTCTATACTTTACTTTACTTTACTTTTTTTTTCTCTAATAAATAAAGAAAAGAGAAAAAAGGCCGAGAAAAAAATGACCAAATTCTTTTTTCATATTATCAAAATTTTCTCACGCCAAAATATTTCTCATATTAATGTCTATTTATATTTATATTTTCGTAAAGTTTGAATCACAAAATGATGGTTTCTGAGTCTTTTTTATCAAATTTTAAATAGTTTTTCCAAAAAGAAAATTGAGAAATTAAGAAATTCGAAAAATGATCTCTGTAAAGTACCATTTACAGAGGAAAATTTGGTTTTGAAAAGTTGCCGGTTGGGACTTTTGAACAAGTATTTGCATACGAAACCTGTGTTTACAGAAAAAAAAAAATTAATAAACACCATTTTAAAATAACTAGCTTCTTCGCTTCGCTCAAAATCTAAAAAATCGATGAATTAATAACGTACTTATTAATAGTACACCCGAGAGTAAAAGTTGTCCATGTAGTTTTTTTTATAAGTTTTGTTAATGGCTTATAGGTATAACATATTTCACGAGAAGGGAGTGCGTATTATTTTGTTTGGTTTAAAAAAATTATTTTAAATAATTGATTGATGTAGAGTGGTTTAAATGTATTTTACTTAAGGATATTTTGTATATATTTTCATTGTACAATTATAGATTTTTTTTTTTTTCCGAGATAAGATGCTGAACAAAATAATTAGCTACACACGTTTGAAATGTTGAAAGCTTTTATTAGGCTCATTTATATAAAGATTCAAAATGTCCAACTTTTAACATTTATCGTTTAAGTCATTTTATTTAAAAAATTATTTGCCTATTATTGTTACAGGAGTCGACACCACCAATGAACGTCGAAAATCCGGTGTTCTTCGTTAATAATTTGTTGTAACTCAAAAATGCAGGCGAAGGTAAAGCAATTTTTTTGAATTCCTAAATTTTAAACAATTCGTGTTTGACAAAGATAACGTATATTTTCGTGAGAAATTTTTTGGTCGGTTTATTGTCCAAAATATATTTGACTCTCCGAGTAAAATTATTCTCACGCATTGATTAATATTAGATCTAATTAATAATTGGGTTATCACGGTTATGTATAAGTTCTCCAAAATTAAAAACACAATCGTCCAATGAGCTCTCTTTCCCTTCGGAATCATTTTCTGAATGTAATTCTATTAAATTTTCTTAAAATTTAAAATTATGTCATCGTTTTCAAAACTTATCTGGTATCATATTATTTTTACCAACGTTTTGTACTGCACTCTATTTCTTTTAACTCGAAGGAGCTAGAATCTTAATGTCATGACTCATAACTATTAGTGACAATCACCCTCTTTCTCCTCCTTCATTATCTATTTCAATGTCATAAACATATTTTGAGTTTTACAATACAATACTACACAGGTTTAAGATTCTACACAATTTTCTCATACGTACTGCTTGTAAAAACGTTGATTGGGGGAATTTTACTAATCTCAAAAATAGTCTACCTAAATCATTGTCATACACCCATTACCAATATCTTTCCAGTGGATCGAATTTCCATTTTTTCCCCCTAAATAATTAATATACATATATATTAGATTCTGAATGAAGTGAAGAAGCTAGTGTTTTTACAATGATGTTTATTATTATTTTTTTTTCTGTGTACAACTTTTCGTATAGAAATACTTGTCTAAAAGTTTTGATCAGTAACTTTTTGAAACCGGATTTGCCTCTAGATTGTACTTTAAAGAGGTCATTTTTTGAATTTCTCAATTCTTCAATTTTTTTTTTGGAAAAAACTACCCAAAATTTGACAAAA
>JAIPRM010000615.1:15707-39148 GCA_025469315.1 Stegophylla sp. TES_Ste_2020 | reverse complement strand
TAGTTGGTTGGAAAAAAATAGTCGACTAATTATTCGACTAATTTCATTTATTCATATTAGTTGGTTGGAAAAAAATAGTCGACTAATTATTCGACTAATTTCTATGATTTGTATATAGCTGGTCGTGCAAATTATTAGTCGAATAATAGTCGGTAGTACGCAATGAAAACCGAATAATAGTCGGTAGTATCAAATAGTCGTTTCTGCCCATCACTAGTCGCGACCCCCAGTTTGAGAATCGCTGATCTATAGTCCAACTATATTATTCAACTCTGGCTTCCCGAAATCACCTTTTGGGATACCAAAATTCAAATTATGATACAGGTATTGCCCCGGTTAATCCCGACATTTTTATTTTTCTGTATTGTATTATAAAAGTAACGTAGTTACTTATGATCTTTAAAAGTAATGTAATTTCATTACAATTTTATTTGAGTAAAGAGTAAAGTAATTGTATTACATGTATGTACAAGAGTAACGAACACTGCTATTATGTATGTATATAGGTATATAATATTATTTAATACTTATTTTTGTTTCATTTTATACCTACATAAAGGTAGAAAATCGATATTAGTTGTCATTAGCGCAACTCGGAAAACATTTTTGGGGGGGTTAATATGTTTATTTGGTTGATTAAGCCCCCAAAAAAGGTATTAACTTTAAATAATTCTCAAAAATTCTGGGGAGACTTTTCGTAATTTTGAGGGGGCTTAGCCCCTCCAGCCACCCTCTAATTGCGCGTATGTTTGTTGTACATATCTACCATGATGATGTAGGGAAGATCTTTCCTACTTCGTGATACCTACTCATAGATTATAGGTACAGGTAATAATAATAATAATATTTTGGCAACACTGTATAATATAAAAACCGCTAAACTTACCGTATTTAATGTTTTTGCAAATAAAAAATCAATTTTAATCCAATTAAATTAAAAAAAAAAAAAAAAATAACTATTGTGAATTCAAACAATGTTTGATCTGTTGACTTATACCGTTTTATTACATATTATATGTAACGAAGAAACAAATATTTAAATTAATTATTGTTTCTTTTAGAAAAGTAAATTATAAATGTGTGGGAATATTTACTAGAACAACTAGGATAGGTATATACATTTTGGGGGGAGCTACGATATTTATTTGTTTGATTTAGCTATCTCTAATATGCAATTTTCAAAAAAATCTTGAGGCTTTGAGTGAATTCTATAATTTGTGTGAAACTTATAATTAATTATCTACCTACAACTATGATGTCCTGATCGATTTCTATTCAATTTTGAAAATAGCGCGTACATGTGGGTACAGGAAAAATTATGTTATTCGTGTTTTTATTTTTTTATTTTTTTGATTAGATAGCAAAACTACGATTTTTGTGTAAATATTATCTATCTCTACAATCTATGCGTGGTACAATGTCAAAAAAAAAAAAAATAAAATAAAAAACGATCAATATTATTAATTTGCTTACCACTTATTTTACTCCTTTGCAAAGTATAATAATGCGCACCGCACACATTCGCGCGGAATATACGAAAAATCAATATCACAATGTACACACAACAACACACGTCGCATTCGTTTTGTACATGAAATCGAACGAATATCAAATAATAAACGGAATAAACGTTTATTCAAATCGAGACCTTGATCTAACACTGAATACGAGTGCAGGAAATACCACTGGACCGCAGGAAATGCAAGGGAATAACACGCACCGTGTACCACAGTCGTGGAGTAAATAGCATTGTCGTGTGGGTACACACCTGTTTATAAAATCAATAATAACTAATGAACGAAACGCGAGTTTGGCGTTTTTTTCGTACTCATTTGTTGTTTCAATTGTAACACGACGGGTTAGCCAAAATCAAAGGGAAATTTTTCAGCGTGAATACGATTTTTTTGGAAAAAATCGCACAGCATTGAGAGCCGCCCACGATTTTATAGACGAACGGAACGAACGGGTTAAAAAAATGATGCGGTCAATATTTCTCAGTAAAATATGACGAGTGCTGCTATCTAGCGACTATTAGTACTCGATAAGTAAATGTGCGCGATGTAAACACTATGACGTAAATCTACATAAAAATAAAACAATTCTTACCACATTACATAATATTATTTTTTATTATTCATATAGGCGTATAAATTTAATTTTTATTAACGATTATTTGTCAACAATTACATTTCAGACAGCAGTTATAAAAAAAAAAAAAAAACGAATATGACGAATGACTATATAAACAATAGACCGGAATTATATATTTTCGGAATTATATCAATTCGGTAATGCATGTTCGTACTTAAGTCTAAAAGTGGTCGAGTAACGTACCCATCAGAAGATTTTAAAATGTTGGCTTTTTCGATGATGAATGGAGCAAAGAAGCAAGTTTTTTTTTTTTTTTGTGTACGTTTACACCTATATAGAAATACTTCCCCAAAAATTTTCATACAGTAACTTTTAGATTTGAAATCACACCCGGATGGTGGTCATTTTCCAAATTTCTCAATACTTTTTCAAAAAAACGAGGAAAAATTGAGAAAAATCTGCAAAATATGCCGTTACGAGAATTTCACAAATACAATTATTTTATTAATTTCGTTGATAACTCCGAAGTTATTAGGACAATATTTCTATTCAAACTCTATGGAACTTTGGAATATAGATAGACAATTATATGAAAAATATTTTAATGATAGAAAATTTTGAAAATGTGAAAAAATAAATTGTCTATATTTTTTTTTCTCATAATTCGTTTGAAAATTGAAATATCGTAGAGATACAATATGCTTTCACGGATATAAATTTTAATTTTACATTTAAGTAAAAGTCAGTTTTCTTCTTATATTAAAACTAATAAAATGTTATAAAATTAATTCTACCTAATAGCTACAGAAATAACATGTGCAGCCGTGCAGGTGTGACGGGTCCTCTCAGTAAATGTTAAGAGGATGACAATACAAAAGCTTGTCTAGCCGTTTTTAAACTCACGAGTCAGGCTTGAATGCTGCACCTATCAAATTTGGTAGTTTTTCGTTTGACGAAAAGGAGAATGGTATAATATTGGCGGAAACAGGCCGCGCCTTCTCGGTCGGTATATTCTGGTAACAAATAACAGTATACCTACTGCATGCAATCACATCATATATACATATAAAAATAAAATAAATATTTTATAAATAACGTATTGTTCATAATTAAGGCTGGGATTTTAATGTCTTAAAAAATCACAAAAAATGGTCTACAAAAATTGTGAAAATGCCTTAAAAAATGTCTTAAAAATCTTGAAAAATGCATTTGTTGTTTTATTACAATTAAACTATGGTATCATAAAAATCATATGACCAAACATATTTAATTTTATTCATTTAATATTATATTAAAAAAAGGAAAGTAAAGTAAAGTAAATTTAAGTACCTAAAGTAATGTAAAGTGTGGCAAGAAAGCCGACATACTTCGCACCACTCACCAGTGCTTCTCTCCTCGGGTTAGATACTCATTGGTAGGTAATATAATACGATTCTGAACGAAATAAGTTACGTTAAAAAACAATAATAGTCGTCATTTTCAACACACCCGCCAAGAGTATCTGACCCGAAGAGCGATGAATACCCACGGCATATCCGGCTTTCTTGTTTATACTTTATTTATCATCGCTTTACTATATTATAAATATATAAATAAAAAGTGCACATTCGGGATCGTCTGGCGGATATTAGTGCATGTCTAATTTTAAGCGATCAGTATTATTGAGAAAAATGATCTAAAAACTTGAAAAATGCCTTAAAAACAGCAAAAAATTTCTTAAAATGAAATATTAAATTAAAGTCAATACGAAGTAAAAATTACATTAAAATAATTAGTATTGCCTGAAACACATTTTCCGCTTACGAATCTATGTGGTGTAGTCGTAAATATTGTTTTAGGTATACACATCGATTCGTAAATATATAGAAAATGGGGGCTTTACATCCACGGCCCACATATTATTTATATAATGTCATATATTATTATAATATCATTTAGATTTTACCTATTTTTATAAGTTTTCACGAATTATTCTCTACCCACCACGACAGATATAAAATATCTATCATTTTGTCCATCGCCCATCATTTCCAGTAGGAGGCAGTTGTTTAAAAATGATAACAAAATTTAAATGCCTCTAACTCACTAATAGAAAATTCTTTATTTTATTTTAAAACAGACTGTGATCGTACTGTGCCGCGTATTTGTTTCATTTTCTTTCCTATACACATTTCAGAATTTTCGCATTTTAGGTATACGCCGTACACCCGCGTATATCCATTGTTTGTTATAGGTAATAATTTTTTAGATTCTGAACGAAAATTTTTTTTTTCAGTGTACAACTTTTCGTATAGAAATACTTATCCAAAAGTTTCGATCAATAACTTTTTGAAACCGCATTTGCCTCTAGATTGTACTTTAGAGAGGTCATTTTTTGAATTTCTCAATTCTACAATTTTTATTTTTAGAAAAAACTACCCAAAATTTTACAAAAACGACTCGGAAACCATAATTTTTTGATCCGAATTTTATGAAAATTTAAACATAGATAGAAAATCATATAAGAAAGATTTTGGCGCAAGAAAATTTTGAAAATGTGAAAAAAAAATTTTGGACATTTTTTTAACATTTATTTTTTACATTATTAACTTCCCTCGTTCAGAATCGTTTTATTGAAGAAAAGATTTATCGTTTCTTTAAAATTAAACACACCCGTCAAGACAACCCCACCCATCGTGCGAAGTATGTCCGGCTTTTTGAACTTGGTGTAAAAATAAGAAATTTTCTTTTGCGTTCACATTTATTGTGAAGAAAATTGTTAAAAACCAATTTCCGGATTGAGAGAAAAAATTATCACTCGATTTTAAGAAAAAGTTTTAAAATCTGAAGTTCAAATTAGAGTAGGCTCAAAAGCTTTTTACGGGCTAAACACGCACTTTTAGCGCTTATGAATGAAAAAAACTTTGAAAAAAAAAGGGCGCCAAAATCGTAAATATGCCTCTGGTACTACGATGTTAACTAAAATGTGTATCCAAGAGACTTAATACTTAAATTTGAATAATTCAAAAACTATTTTACCTATATAACTAATTAATATCAATGATTCTTTTTATTCTTTCATCTATTTATAATCGCTAAAGCCAATATCTATCTGCGATTTGTACAACAAAATATTGTTAATGTACCAAAGACGTTTAATTATCATAACACTTATTGTACAACGTCTTTGGGAGTAAATCATGTGTTATCCATGACAAAATAGATAGGTATGATCATAACTTTTACCGCAGTTCACCAATTCTGATTGGTCGCGACATGACCATGCGACATATCTATATCTATATAATATACAGTAATAATCAACGAGTTATCAACAACCAATGAAATGCAGAGAAATACGAATACGGTACTTTGTATATAGTATTAGTGGGGGGATGCGCACTCCAAACTAATATACAAATTTCGTGATCATACCTATCTATTTGTAATGGTGTTATCCTTTTTGTTTTCATTTGGATTTTTTTTTTCATAATGCGTCAGCCGTCATGTAAAGAAAATCGTTAATTCCTTACTTTTCCACCAATACAGTGCTACAAATTCTATGGTATATTTCACTACAGAATACTGATAATAGACTCGAAGGCAATAAACATTAAACGGGATATGTCGCAGTGTTTTGCGTTTAAGGTTTGACTAAGTGTTTATATGTTGATAGTTTTGAGTGTTATACAGTTAAATTGTGAATTAGTAACTAAAATTAAAAACTATTTGTGTGAATTATTTGACAATTTAAAGAAAAAATCGACTCAATTGACTAATGAAACACTGAACTATTAACGCATGAATAATAAGGTAATGTTACACGTTTTAAAATTCCTTTATTTTACCCATAAAATCCTCTATAGAGAAATGTCTATAATTCTAATTAGATATATTAGATAATAAAATATAATCTAATTTGATCACTTTATATTTGATGTCCAAGTTCAAATAAGACACAGACTTACTTAGTGATATTGATTAACGATTAATCAACACAGAAATTTTTGTTGTTTTATAAAATAGAATATAACAAATTCTTGACTATAACTAGTACCTACTTGGCTACTTATAATAATTAAAAAATAAAATATATTGGTAACTTCTAGTTTTAGCTTAGAGTCATCTTTAGGTTACATAAAATTTGATAAATAAAATTCATTATTATGAAAATAATAATATAAATAAAGTATTCAACAAGTAATACCTAATTATAAGAATTTAAAAATCACGTAAAAGTTGTTTAATTATTAAAATTGGTTGATATTATTGTTATTTTGCTATAGTAGGTAGGTATAGTTAGGTATTATTTGTTCAAAATATTCTATTATGTACTTTTAGATTCTCAATGGAGGGAAAAAGCTTATGTTTTTTATTATGCTTTGTAATTTGTACATACCTACATTATTTTAATAAACACCTATGCATTTTTCTGAATTTATTGTATGTAGATACATAGGTAATTCATTATTTATTATAAAATTATTAGGAAGGTTAAATGTTTTATAAATATATTTAATTTTTAGTATTTGTATGAACATTAGAAGTGAAAAAAATTATATAATGGGTACTATTCATAGATGAATCAAAATAATTTTACAAATTTTTGAACTTTGGAAATTCAGTAGGTAGAGATGAATTAGTATAACAAAAGGTACAGAAGATAGTATGCTAAAAAACGAGATTAGTTGACAAAGGTAGATTTAAGAAATATGTTAATGAGTACATTTTATGTAGTTAATATCAAGCGAGATATCAAGGTTAGTATGTAGGTTTATAAAGTAAAATTTTTGGTGGTGTAATAGTTAAAATACATAAATCATTTTTTTAAATTACTAATTGATACTGGTATTTCCTCTCAATAGGTTTTATAATATTTATAATTTCAACATTTCATTCTTTTTAATTTTTAAAACAAGTAGGTACCCAAGTATATATCATGTATACTTCTGATTGATTTAATTATATATTTCTTAGAGTTATATTAAGTTTGTTAATTAATATTCCTGTAGATAATATTAAAATATTTATATTTTGTTATGTTTGTAAACAAGTGCCTCAAATATGGGTAAATGAGGCATAGGTACTACCTTAAATATAAATAAATAAAACTTCATATATGGTCAGGAAATTTGCGAGCAACCAACTTAAAAAGAAATTTATCATAAAAGTCAGTTTATGTAGGTTGACTATATCCAAATAGGCAAACCTGTTTAGAATCTCTATCTGAGTATTAATATTGTAAAGTATGCATTAAACATACACATATAAAGCCGATAGAGCATTTGATTTTGAAATACTAGTAAAATAATGTATTACTTAAAAATTTTTTTTAATTAGGTACTTATCCCATTTTGATATTATTTTATACAGAGGTATTGAACCTATAGTTTTATAATGACAAATGTCAAGGATGTAATAGGTGGCTGATAGAAATAGACAGAAAGTTATAGACAATATTTTGTCAAATTTAAAACTAAACCTTTTAAACATTTGGAAAATATTAGATTGATAATAGTGTAATTGGAATTTGAGTACAAATTATCATTTTTTATAAAAATATACTTGGTTTTTTAACCTTCGAGTTATTGAGTTATGTATGTGTTATATTACATATTTCAATAATTTTTAGTAATGTATGTACATATATCGAACAAAAATTCAAGTTATGAATCAAAATTCAACTAAAATTACTTCGATTTATCAAGAAATTTGAGTTACTGAAATTCAAATTATCAAGAAAATTTATCACTCATATCATATATTGTAATGCAGGGGCCAAGATATTTCTTCAAATTATTGAAAATTCAGTTTATAGACTTAGACGTTCGAGTTATTGACATTCCACTGTATTAAGTTTTTACTTGAAGTTGGATGTTGTCCATGTACTACTTAAATAATATATGCACTTACTAATTATTTGGTACTTACCTATTTAGTTATTATAACTAATTTTAGAATAGTATTGTGATTTAAAATTAGAATAAATACTGCTTTTTTTATTAGTTATTACTGATGTAACCTTGTGACAGTTGACTAGAGATATGCAAAAAATTCAACATTGTTGTTTGAATGTATCAATTCATCAAAATTTAAAACATCGATCTCTTAGTGAAAACATTGATGGTTTTAAAAACCAATGTTTACTTGTACAACATTGATATTTTGTAGACATATCGATATGAAAAACATCAAAAACATTTTCTCACTCATCACAGCTTGTCAAAAATATTTAAATATACTTTAATTATTATAATTATTAATATTTTTTTTTAACTTCGGGCATAGGGAAAACCATTGATGTTTTTAATGATACATCAATATAGAATTTTGATGCATCTGACAAAAATGTCGATGTTTAAAATAATCAAATGTATTTTGCCCACCTCTACAGGAGAACAAGAAACGAGTATCTTATGTATTTATGAAAAATTATTTTATTTTATTATATCCTCGATTATATTTTTCTTTTATAAATATCTATATTTTGTAGTACACAATTAAATATTATATTTTTTGAATATTTTTTTCAGCATATTAATGAGTTAAAAAGAAACTTTTACAACTAAATTTTCAAATTTGTCCTGATTTATATTTTATGGAAAAATGGCTGAAGAAGACACTTCATATACTAAATTACCTATTGAGGAACGCTGTGTACACAAAGTAAATATTTTATTTTAATAAAATATTACCTAGGCTTATACTGCATAATATATTATGTTAGAATCTTTTAATCTTTTATGTTTAAATGCTGTATAACTTTAAAAGCTGATTAAGTATATTTTATTTTATTTATATATTTTTTGTGATTTTTATTATATATGTGTTCTGAATTTGAATACATTGAATCATGAACCTAGTTAAATTTTATATTCTTACTGTCAATCATTATTTTTTATTTTGTGTATGTACCAATTATTATAATTTTGAATAAATGTTGAATGTTTATTAATTTTTAAGTTATGGAAAGCCAGAATAAGTGGATATGAAGAAGCTATTAAATTATTCGGTCAGTTAGATGAAAAAGCTCCGGAATGGAATAAATTTTCTGGAATAGTAAAAAAATTTGTAGTTGATAGCAATGCTGCTGCTCAGGAAAAAGGTCTTGAAGCCACATTAGTTTTCGTAGAAAATTCTGCTACTGCTGGACGGTTAGTAGAAAATAAATTTTATTTGAGTATCACTTAATTTCAAATACATCTTATTTACAGTACGGTGATAGATGTAATGACTGGATTGATAACAAAATGTTATGGTGCACCAAAAACTAAAACTAAAGACATTGCAATTCAAATTACATTAATGTTTATTGAAATTGAAAAGCAAGATATTGTTATAGAAGAATTAATTAAAGGAATGGATCATAAATTCCCTAAAATTGTTTCAACTTGTATTAAAGCTGTAAATCAAGCACTTAAGTAAGTATATAACCTATGAAAATAATGATTTAAAAAGTTTTAAATAGCTATTTTTTTCTTGTTTTAACTATACCAAATGTTTTAAATATGAATATCATAGAAAATATTTATAAACTAGATTTAAATACTTCACAAGGTTTATTTATATTAATACATGTTTATATTTTTATTTATTTTAGAGAATTTGGATCAAAAGTTTTAAATATTAAACCATTGTTAAAAAAATTACAACCAATACTTGAAGATAGGGATAAAAGTGTTAGAGATGAAGCTAAGTTGTTGGCTGTAGAAATCTACTCCTGGATTGGCCCTACACCTGTTAAAGCTAATTTAACTAATCTTAAACCTCTACAAGTATAAATGCTAAATACAATTTCTAATATATATATATACATTTACACACACACAATAATAAATATACATTTTTATTGAAATTAGATTCAAGAATTAGAAGCTGAATTCGAAAAAGTAAGTAGTGATAAACCACGACCAACACGATTTTTACGCTCTCAACAAGAACAGGCTGCAAAAATTGAAGAAGGACCTGATGCTAATGGAGGTAAATTTTAAAATAATAATTAGTGGTTTGAATTTAATATGTGAATTTAAATTATAGATGTAGTTTTGGAAGAAGGCACTGATGAATTAGATGATCCTGAAGAATTCCAAGATCCAGTTAACATACTTTGTCAGCTTAATAAAGACTTTTATGACAAACTGGAAGCTAAAAAATGGCAAGAACGCAAAGAAGCTATTGATATGCTCGAAGGAATATTAGCTAAAGCTCCAAAGTTGGAAAGTGGAGAGTATGGAGAGTTAGTTAAAACTTTAAAGAAAGTAAGATATTGTTAATTGTATTTATTAGCTATGTTATATAATTCTATAATTTTTATAAATATCTTTGTTTTTTTATTGTTTAGATAATTTCAAAAGATTCAAATGTTATAATAGTAGGTATTGCAGCAAAATGTATGGCCATGTTAGCTAATGGATTGAAAAAACGATTTGAAATTTATGCTCCTGCTTGCTTACCAGCATTATTAGAAAAATTTAAAGAGAAAAAACAAAATGTTGTATTACCACTTAGAGATGCTGTTGATGCCATGTATTTAAGTGTAAGTAAAAATGTAATTGTAAATATCTTTTGATATATACAAATTAAATAATGTGTTATTGTTGTAGATGTCACTTGAATCCATTCATGAAGATGTTTTGAAAGCAATAAACAACAAAAATCCGTCTGTGAAGGCTGAATCAGTTTCATTTTTAGCTCGATGCTTTACCAAATGTACACCAAAAATGTTAAATAAAAAATATTTAAATATTTTTACCCCTGCACTATTGGTAACCTTGAATGAATCAGGTAACTTATTATAATTTATATGGTTTTTAGATACTGAACAAATCAAAATTTATTGGTTTTACACTGTATTTTTCTTTATTTATTTTTTCTATAAATGCAATACCCTTGCGTAGTAAAATTCTTTTAAATGTTTAGTACAGCAAGCATCTATAAAACAGAAATTTCTTTTCCTTGCTAATTTAAAGAATTCATTTTTTTGAAATTCTCATGTTTATTTTTTAAAGAAAAATACAATTTACGGTTTGACAGCATTATGTACAATATATTTCTGGTAGTTATTTATTTGTTGACATAGCAACAGATAAATATATATTAGGTGTCTATTTTCAAATCCAGCTATAAGCAATTTTTGAAATTGTTCAAAACAGCCAAAACCAAAAATATGGTTAAAATAAATACTTATGTTAATATTAATTATATAATTTTAAAATATATCTTATTAAAGATTTGAAGTACATACTTGCAGTGTATGAAGGTGTTGAAAAGATTTTAAAAACAATAATTGAATTATAATTAGTTATGAAGTACAACAAATCATCAAATGGAGATTTCCAAATCAATTCTTATCATTTCTCTACCTAGTAAAAATCAGTTATAGCCATGTTAGATATTAAAGTTTTTACATACCAAAAATATGTTGTTTGAATTCAGAAAGTACAAAAAAAGTAATTTTTAAAATTTATTCTTGTTGCTGGTTTTGAAACTAAACACCATTATTACATAGATTTATAGAAGATAACTAAATATTATATAGAATTTCAAAATTATTAAGATATGGTGTCGTTTTTTAAAGTTTTTGTTGCTTTTGCTCTTCTGAAAAGTGTTAAGTTATATTGTATTGAAAACTCAGTTAATATATTATAAATTTTATTTAAGATAAATAAAATAGAAAAATGTAACTAAAAGAATATTTAAATAATGCATAGGCCTACATCTACTAAATGCACCTTTAGATCCATAAGTATGTTCAATAGTTTTAGCTAATACAAAAACAGCCGTTAATGCTTCTTGGCCGGTGGGTATTATTTCGTTTGTAGTTAAATTAAAACCGTTCAAACCAGTATCACGTAATTCCAATGCAAATACATATTTTATGTTTGCTATTCCTTTAATCCAATCAATTGATGTTCCTGTAAAAATATTATGATAGTAATATTTATTAAATATTTCAATAAAATATTCTTAATCAAACCTGATGCTTGATATATTGATGTACTTGCTGAACCAACAGTATATATTTTAGACGTTTTTTTAAAAATATTTAATGACATTGATGTAGCTATTTTATGAAGTTCTTTATAGTCTTTGATTTGTTCATATGTGTATGCCCAAGGAAATAAAATAGATTGTCCATATGAATGAAGTGATATAAATCCCTGTTAAAAAAAGGATTGAAATTTTTTGTCTTGATGAGTAACAAAAATACATAATCTTTTCTAAGGATATTTAGGTTTAGATTCTAAATAAAGTGAATAATTTATGTTTTGATTTATTGAGTTTATGATTATAAATTTATGACAATACATGGAAATTGTCCGAACAATATAGAAGATTTTTTATATATATATCTTGATACACATTATGCATAGTAATTTATATTATTCAAACTAACTTTAACTTCATTTAAATTTTTCCTGATGTACTGAACAATAGCTTTAATTTCTAATTCAGAATTAGGATATGGCCCTCTGTATGTATCTGAGCAATAATTTGTATCAGAATTTGTATTGTTCCAATCATAATCCCAGTTACGATTCAGGTCTATTCCTGTACAGTTCTCATACTGTGTTTTAACACGATTTTTTCTCCACATTCTATCTTTTTCATGAGTGTATGTGTACCTAAATAATTGTGTTTACAAATAGTTTGGTATTTTTAGATATGTTATGTGTTAATTAACAATTTCTTATTTTATTACCCATCTGGATTTACAATTGGCATTAAAACAAAATTAATTTTTTTCATGTATTGAGGCAAAGACTGTCTATTATATATCAGTTCATTTGCTATGTATATCAGTGAAGATATAGTAATCCATTCTCGTGCGTGGGTGCCTATAAAAATTGTACTGCATAAAATAACCTAGTCATACTCAAATTTACTAACTTAATATAAATCATTGAGTATATTTTTATCATTAAAAATTATAATGTCTATGTATTGTGCAAAATATCCAAAATTTTCTTTTTTTGCCATTCAGTTTAAAAGAAACAAGTATATATAATTATATACTGTTTTTATTTAGTACAATTTATTTTCGTAATTTAATTAAAGGGTAATAGTATAAAATATTAGGATTACCTCCATCAATCCAGAGAATATGTTTGTTCTTAAGCCTTCTTGGTTTTATTTTTATGATTTTTAGAGGCGTTCCTTGTTGAGTGTGTCCAATTGTCAAAACATCAACAAAATCTGAATTTTTATTATATAAATTATCCATAAATGTATATATATCATTTGTATGATAAAATTTCTTGTATGCTTGTGGTACTTTCTAAAATCCATAATGTATTTCATAATTTTTGGTTATTTAATTTACTATTGGTATTATGTAATGATATTTGATAATTTAGTATTTACAATATATAATATAATTTGATATATAAATTGATATTTTTTAACACGAATACAACACAAAATTATTTTTATAAATATCATAAATGAATTTATTATTTAAAATTTTTTTTTATATATACCATTTTAGATGACAAAATATTAAAATAGCTGTGTTGTTTTATTTTTTGATAAGTGTTTTGTTCATTTTGGTAATTTGTTGAAATTGGTTCTAGTGCAAAGCAGTATAGTTTTATCAAATATAATATATCAATAAATAATTGTAAATGACCTTTCATAGTATTACTATTAAAAAGAATAACATTTTTGATGATTATATTGAATGAATTTTTATTTTAGTACGACTGTTGACTATCTATAACAACCATTTGAACATACACATTTATATGAGTATAAACTTGTCATATGCTTTGTTATTGTTAAAATAATAAATAAATAAACCTAATGCTTGTTTCGATCTTCAAACACTTTTTCATTTAAAAATACTTGTTCAATAGGTTTTTGAATTACAAAGTTTAAAGGAAGCTGTAGTTCATAGACGATCATACATCACTAGGTGATTAAAAAATATATGTTTATATACTTATTGTAGACATCAGTTATAATGGCAATGTAAGGACCATTCTAAATTGGTTGTTTATACCAGTTTGTTATTTTAGCCAATATTGTGCTTACCAAATAAACACGTAAAAAACCATAAAATCGGGATGCTATAATTAAATTTTTGCTGATTGTATTAAAATTATATTATTAATTAATTATTTTATTAAATTAAAAAAAAATCAATTAATTATTAATAAAAATAAGTTTAAATAACTTATGTTCTAGATAAATATTTTTGAAAATATATTGTTTCATACTAATTTTTATTTTATAGATCCGACAGTTAGAGATAATTCTGCTGAAGCTCTCGGTACTGCATGGAAGGTTGTATCAGAAAAAAATATTCTTCCGTTTTTGACTACTGTTGATGCAATAAAACTTGCCAAAGTAAAAATGACTAATTATTATGTCTATACTTTTATATTATCTATATGAATAACTTATAAAAATATTCATTTTTAGATTAAAGAAGCAGCAGAAAAAGCTGTAATTACTGCAAAACCAGCTCCTGTTGTGAATAAACCTGTATCAAAACCCTCCTCCAATATTGTTGAAAAAAAACCAACAGTTATTAAAAACAACAGCATTGATATTAAAAAACGTCCAGCTACTACTATTAGTAAAATAAAAAAACCTGCAAGTGCTGGTATGTATATTAAATTATAGAATTGAAATAGTGTAAATATGTTTTTAGTTATTTAAAAATAATTTTCTGTTTTATTTTTATTAGGTAGTCGTAAAGTTCTAGCTCCAAAAGCTCCACCTATTGAAACTGAAAAAGAAATTAGTGACGAAGAATTAGAAGAATTAGCTTTAACATTCTGTTCTTCTGAAATTTTGAGTGGTATGGTTGATACAAACTGGAAAATTCGTTTGTCTAATGTCCAAGAGTTTTCTCAAGTATGTGTTTATTTTATTAAAAGTAGTTTAATCCATCATTATTAAAATTAAAATTATTAAAGATAATTGATCAAATGGAACCTTCAACGGTTAGCAGTCAAGTATTGATAAAGTTGTTAAATAAGAAACCTGGTATCAAAGACAATAATGTACAAACACAGAAGTTAAGACTTGAGTGTTTGAAAAAAATTATTGAAAAGTTTCCTGTTACAAGGTATTTTTATTCATATTTATTAACTAATGGTTTAATATATAGTGGATTACTTGGATTACTATATATAAATCTAATATATACTATATATTAAATGGGTAATAAAGGATTTTATTATTTATGGCTTTTTAAATTCTAAGTGGAACAAAGAAGCTAATATTATTACAATGATATTCTTTTATTTATTTATTTTATATAAATGTACTCATTTCATATAATAAAAATTGTTCAAAATTTTCGACTAGCAATTTTTTGAAGCAGAATGTGCCTCTATATAGTACTTTTGGGAGGTCATTTTTTAAATTCTCAATAGTATTAAAAAAAATCGGGAAACACTTCCCAATATTTGACAATAATATCTGCTTTTTTTTTTTTTTCTAATTCATACTTAATGATAATTTAAATACAAATGAACAGTAATATTAAAAATGTATTGACCAAAGAAAATTTTTAATAAGTATTGTGACTGCTTGTTTACGTTAGGATATTATTTTATTTAAATCAGCAAAATATCGCTTTTATTAAACTATTACCAACTTTATTTATTTTCAATTAATATTAAAATAGAACAATTTAAACAACAAAAATTAAATTTTATTAAATTATTTTGTTTTTTGATGGTATATTCAGCCCTGGTATCACCTATCAGAAACAAATGGCCTCAATTTTATTAATATACTTAATGACTACTGATAAGACCATTTATGTCCTATCCATATTTTTATTATTTATAATAAGGGTAGATTTCCAGATAAATAATACATTATCCAATGATAATATCTTGTCACTATTAAGAGGACGTTGCATTTGTATTGTTGTCTCATCATTTTTTTTTGTTTAGGACAATTTTAGAGCTGGTACACCTCTTTTAAAAATTAATGAGAAGAACATTTTCAAAGGATTGTCATATCATTTTTTGTAAAATGTTGCTTAGCAGTTATGGCTATTCAAAAAATATAAAACTCATAACTTTGTAACATCTTTGTCAGGTGATATTTTACAATAATGACATGACATTCTATTAAAAACGTTCTTTTTAGTTTTGATAATTGATATTAAAGCTCTAGAACAACCAAAATGGCACAATTGTTGTTCTGCATAACTTAATTTTGCTATATTGTTTATTAGTTGGACGGAGAAAAAAAATGGAGGTTTGACATATTCTTAAACAGTTGTTGTCAGAGATAAATACTTGTTTTTGTTGTGAACATATCTCTCTTAGAATGTAACCCCTATAGTATGACTGCACCTAGTTTAATTCTATCAATATAAAATGTTTTTATTAATAATTCTCAAATAGTACTTGTATTTACTGTTGAATTTTTACAGTACTGGTATGGAGTGTTGCTTACAAGATGTTTCTTCTCTACTGGGGGATAGTAAAAATGGTAATTTAGCTGGCCAAGTATTGACTACTCTTGCTGAATCAACTCGATTAGATCTGGTGTCTAATGCAGTGTTGGAATATGCATTTACTGTGCAGAAAAACCCTAAAGTTCAAATTGATGCACTAAACTGGCTTTCAGGTGCCATACTAGAGTTTGGATTTATGTGAGTATCTTATTACTACTGAGGAAGATTTTATAAAATTACCAAGAAAATATTTGATTTTTTTTATTACATAATAATTAATATGTATATAAATAGTTATTTTATTTAAGCAGTTATTTTAATCTTATTGCTTTGGTTTTATTTATATTATTATATTTATTATTAATATATGGTGTTCTAAAATTTTATGCTATCCAGGTCTGAACTTGAGTAAGTTATGTTATTATTTTAGATTAATACCTAATAGGGATCTTGATAGGGATATATTGATATTAATACTACATCGCCAACTGTATATCAATATTTTTCATTATCATCAAGTATGTTATCCCCTTTCCATGATGTATTAAAACAAAAATATTTTAGTTTCTAACTTGATTTTTATTGAGGTTTGTAAAAACCAAAAATAACTAAATTTCTTTATTGTTATCATGGGTCAAATTATTTTTTAACAGTGACCATCATTGATGTCAATTGTGCCCATTTATTTTTTCATTCCAAGTTTTTGAAAAATCCAAAGATTAGCACTAGTTGAAATTACTATATCAAATTATCAATGTATTGAAATGTCGAATTATTAAAAAAAAAACCCTTAATTTCTAATAATATTAGAGTAATTTTGAATTTAAAATAACCTGTTATTATTTGTTATATAAACATCTTTTTTTGTGGTGCCTTATCAATTATTGAATTTAAGACCAAAGGGGGTCATATGTTAAAACCACTACCCCAATAAATTTATACATTATGCTATTTAAATATCTTATGCTACATACAGCAATAATGTCGGTCTTTAACCAATATTTTATAAACATGATTAAAAACTTAAAAGTACAGGGTACAAAGGAAGTAAAGAATGAATACCTGTGCTACAAAATATGTTCAACTTTATTTTAAAAACTTTAATTCAATTGGTATATATTATATATGATATCAAATATACTTCTTATGCTAACATTACTTAAAATAATATAAATTAAGATTGCTGAAGGTTAATAATTCATGCCTGTATATATATATATATATATATATTTATATTTCTGTATAGTATTGAACCTAAATCTGTGATGCAAAATGTCAAAAAGGCTGTGAGTGCTTCAAACCCTCAAGTAAGAATGGCTGTTATTTCTCTTTTGGGAGTTATGTATCTTTATATGGGACCACAGTTGAGTTTATTTTTTGAAAATGAAAAACCAACTTTAGTACAACAAATTAATGCAGAATTTGAGAAGGTACAATTTTTTTTTTAGACTTATTTATTTAAATATTACCATTAATTTTAATTAACAGCATCAAGGTGAAGTACCTCCAAAACCAGTTCGTGGTAAAAATATTGAAGGATCTTCTGATTCTTTGGAAGTTACGAGTGATGATGAAAAACCATCATACGAAGTGAACATTCAAGACATTGTTCCAAGAGTAGACATAACTTCTCAAATCACTGATTCTTTGATAAGTGAATTAGCAGATAGAGATTGGAAAGTAAGAGTATACATTTATTGAAGTATAAAAACCAATTATTTAAATGTTTTTATACTTAGGTACGTTCTGATGCTTTAGCAAAATTGCAAAACATAATTAATGAAGCCAAATTTATAACTAGTGAATTGGGCGAAGCTAGAAAAGCTCTGCAAGAAAGGTAAGACTTATTCATTACTAATTTATAATATTTTAAATTTATTGCATACTATTTTTTTAACTAGAATAAATGATTCAAATGCTCGACTTGCTTCAAATGCAATTAATTTGGTAGAATTAATATCTAGAGCTATGGGATCATCATTCAGAAATTATATAAAAGGTTATTTACCTGGCGTGTTGAATGCATTAGGTGATCCAAAGGTAATAATATATTGTACATAAATACATTTAAAACTTAAATTGAATAAATAAATATTACAATTATTATATAAATTATTTTAGACATTTAAATGTCAAAGTGCTCGTCAATGTATGAACACGTGGACAGAAGTATGTGGTTACCGTGAATTTTTTGGAGGTGATATACTTGTTGATGCATTAAAAAACAATTCAGTAACACTGCGATCAGAACTTTTAACTTGGCTTGCAGAAAAGTTACCACTCAGTATGATTTTGAATTATAATTGAAAATGTTCTGTTAATCAAGTTTTATATATACTTTTAGTCCCTCCTAAGACAATTCCAGCTGACGAATTAAAATGTTTGCTACCATATCTTTATGTGAGTCTTGAAGATAGAAATGCTAGTGTTCGTAACGCATCTGAAAAAGCTGTACTTGGGTTTATGATACATTTAGGTTATGCTATGATGTATGGAGCTTGTGAAAAATTAAAAGTATTATAAAAATAATTTAATAATATACATATATATAAAACATTAAATAATATATAATTGTTTATAGCCTATGTCAGTCAAGTTTTGTAGAGAAAAATTGGACAAAGAAAGACCAAATTTACCAGTTGTAAATACTGAAAAACCAAAAGTGGTTAAGCCTGTTTCTGCCAACGCTATAATTAAACCAGGATCATCAAAAATACCTCCTAAAGCTGTTCTTAAGCCTACTAGGGTTTGTTAATCTTTTTATATATTATACAAATTGTATAATTATTATTATAATATTAAATATAATATTACTAATACTAATTTCACAATTTTACCTTTTTTTTATTTGGTAGGAAATTCCAGTTCCTCGTGCAAGTACATTTGTTGGCAAAAAAAAAGAAGATATTGACAATGGTCCATTATTCCTAAAAAATAATTTAAAGCATCAACGTGATATTGATGAACACAAATTAAAGGTATTTTAGTGTGTTGTTTTAATATTGTAACCTCTAAGGATTGTAGATTTGTATAGCTAGATTTTATTTTGTTTTCTTATTTGAATTTTCAATAATTTGAATCAACAAATTTTATTTATTTATCATTGTTATGCTGTGTTTCTTTATTTTTTAATAATTTATAACTATTACTTGTAATATATTATTCACAATTTTTGCTTGAAAATATTCATAATTACATATTTTTTTTAGTTAAAGAATTTTATAATTATTTTTAAAAGTTTGTTATTTTACCTTAGTTATATGTTTTTTATCCTAATAGTTAAAATTAAATATTTAAATTATATTTTTGTATTTGTAGACATTAAAATGGAATTTTAATTCTCCCCGAGAAGAATTTGTTGAACAACTCCGAGAACAAATGATAACTGCTGGTATTAACAAAGTGTTAATTACAAACATGTTCCATTCTGATTTCAAATATCATCTCAAAACTATTGAAACTCTTTCTGAGGTATTATGAAATTAATTTAAGTTCAAAAATTCTTAAATAATAATTACTAACTTTAAATTTTTTTTTTTTTTAACTAGGATTTGAATACAACAGATGATAATAATACAGCGTTAATTTGTAATCTTGACTTAATATTGAAATGGATGACTTTAAGATTTTTTGATACTAATCCATCAGTTCTTTTAAAAGGTCTTGATTATTTACAACACATATTTGACATTCTTATAGCCCAAAAATATACTCTACATGATACTGAAGCATCAAGTTTTGTGCCATATTTAGTTACAAAAGTAAGTAATAAAAATAATAAGTTTTGAGATAATCAAATTTTAAGTAATTTGTTTCTATTACAGTTAGGTGATTCAAAAGATACTGTGAGAAATATTGTTAGAGCCATATTAAAACAAATTGCTTTCATATTCCCAAATACAAAAATGTTTCAGTATATTATGGATGGTGTGAAATCCAAAAATTCAAGACAACGCTCAGGTAAATGTTTTTTTTTTTTTAATAATTAGTATTGTCAAGGTTATTAGAAGTTAAAGAAAAATATTTTAAACTTAATGTTTGATAATGCTGGAAACATTGGAAGACTTGGTAATAAATAGTGCTGTGTCATAATTGTATTCAACATTGAAAGTTTTGGTTTGATCCGTGTTTAAGTTACCAATAAATTATTAATCACATATTATGTAAAATTACTATTAGAATTATCAATTTTTCATGAGCCATTAGATTAATTTTTCTTTCTCGTTAAAAAATATTGAAACATGTTACTAAATTATTTGTATTTATAATCATTTATTATGAATCCTTAGAATGTTTGGAACATTTGGCGTCTATGATAGAAGACTATGGTACATCAATTTGTCAACCTAGTGTTGCAGTTGCATGTAAAGAAATTGCAAAAAGTATTGGTGATAGAGATAATTCTGTTCGTACAGCTGCTCTGAATTGCTTTGTTGCAGCATTCTTTTTGCATGGAGAAGCCCTGTTCAAATTTGTTGGAAATGTAAGAATATATTATATTATTTTAAACTTTATTTATGCTATATAGCCTTCATTTTAAAGTTTTATGCTTTTTTTTAAATATCATTTTGAAAAACATTAAATTGTCCTTAGTTGTCTTCTAATAATTATGAATATGTGATTATTTCTAACAATGTTCGATTTAATTAAGATTTATTAAACATAAATTTAGAACTTTTCTTAAATATTACTCTTTTATGATTTTGTTATTTTATATCTTATTTTTGGTTAAATAGAAAAATTTCTTTTGAAACAGATATCTGAAAAAGATATGGGTCTTTTGAGAGAGAGATTAAAAAGAGCGTCAAAGAATAGAATCGTGCCAGTTGCAACAGTTCAGCCAACTATAAAAACTGTTGCACCTCCTGTACAACAAGTACCTGATGCGGAAGATATTGTTAATGATGAATACAATTCCGATGAAGAACATAATGCTACATTTAATGTTTCTCAAGAATCTAATCACGAGGCAAGTCCTCAAAGATATTCACATGATTCACCTTCTAGGTCTTCAAGTGCTATAACATACAGAAGAAGTATTCCTACTGCTGAACAATCAACAACATTACGAATGGGACTCAGGTAAATTTAAACTTTTCAAATATGATTTAATGCCTAATTTAATGTGCTACCATTGCTGTAAAAATTATAAAAAATGATTTTATCTACTATATGTGTAACTAAAACTATTCTGAAAAACGTCCTATGTGTACAATATTTCAAATAATATTAAAAGGTTTATCTTTTTTTTATACCAATATGATTTTCTTTGAGTAATTCTTGTTTGGATACTCCTATTACTATTATTACTACTATTTATAATAATTAATTAAAACACTGTGACTGCGTATGTCTTTTTTCGGTTCTCACTTCAGTGCGTACTTAACTTTTTAATTAACGTTTATTTACGTTACTTTTATATGGTAGAATGTACAAACAGCATACGAATACATATTTTAAAATATCTGCTTCACCACGCTAAATTGTAATTTTATATCATTCAATCATGCGTGGGGAAAACATTCTTATAATATGAACATTGGACGCCAATTGGTGGCGTTGATACGTAGTCAACGTGTTAATTAATTGTTACAGCCATAAGTTCTTTCATGTGCTATGTTAAATAAAAATAAAAATTATTAAAACATTACTATTAAAATCTCCTATCTACAAAAAAACCGACAAATAACTCTATATTATCCTTTTTGAATAAAACCAAGACAAAAAATGAAGATTTAATTCAACATATTATACAATATAATAATATTTTTAAAAAAAATTTTACAGTGCCTTCTGATTTTTAAACACAGTTAAAATGTTTTTTTTTTTTTTGTAGACGACCTAATAGTGAAATTTATGATGGACCACAAGCCACACGTTATGCACTCGATGAAAAGTTTATTCAAGAATTGGAAGCAGAAGAGATTACTAAGCCAGAATTAAAATTAAAATCATATAATTGGTCTACAGATAATGATGAGTTGAGTTCAAGGAAAAAAATTCAAATTCCAACTCAGTATGTAATTTTTCATTTATTAAATTTAGATAAGTTTAATGAGTTTACGTATTTTTTTCAGATCTATATCTGACACTGTGTTTTCATCTAAACCATATGTAAATGTGAGCCCGTCGTATAGTACTGCAACTATTACAAAAACTAAAACTCCCTCAGCCCCTGTTGATCCCATTCAACAGTTAATAAATCAAGTAGCATCTCAAAATATCGAAACATCAAAAACTGCTCTAGTAAACCTGGACAAAATGCTATTGAGACCTGATGTATAGCCGATTATTTTAATAGTTATTAAAATGTAATTTTGTTTTCAATACATAAATAATTTTTTGTATTTTATTAATTGCAGATGAGGTCAAAGTTTTTAGAAGGAGGAAAAGTATTATCCTTATTCTATGCAATCATTAAACAATTTGATAACTTGTCTGAATCTCATGACATAGATGTTACTGTTGGATATAAGAATATATTTAATTTATGTTTGAATGTAAGTACATATTATTTTGTTTATCTAATTATGATAGTATTAGTATGTTTTCTTGGTATTTTAAATTGTATACTTCTGAAAAGTTAGAACATATAAAACTTCTTTTTTCGTGTGTAAGTACTTGTCAGTGTTGTACTTAAACCTAATTTGTTTTTCTAAGGGGGGGGGAAGGTTATGAAATTAAAGCTTATGCAAAATTAAAAAGCCCCGTACATACTTCGCACAATGGGTGTACTTCGCACGACAGGTGGTATTCTCTTGACGGGCGTATAAAATTTTAAAGAAACGATAAATCATTTTTTCAGTAAAACGATTCTGAACAAAGGAAGTTAATAATAAAAAAAAAAAATTTTCAAAAATGTCCAAAATTTTTTTTCATATTTTCAAAATTTTCTTGCGCCAAAATCTTTTTTATAGGATTTTATATCTATGTTTAAATTTTCAAA
>JAIPRM010000615.1:0-15607 GCA_025469315.1 Stegophylla sp. TES_Ste_2020 | reverse complement strand
GTCAAATTTTGGGTAGTTTTTTCCAAAAAAAAAATTGAAGAATTGAGAAATTCAAAAAATGACCTCTCTAAAGTACAATCTAGAGGCAAATCCGGTTTCAAAAAGTTATTGATTGAAACTTTTGGACT
The DNA here is from genome assembly GCA_025469315.1 of Stegophylla sp. TES_Ste_2020. Classification (NCBI taxonomy): domain Eukaryota; kingdom Metazoa; phylum Arthropoda; class Insecta; order Hemiptera; family Aphididae; genus Stegophylla; species Stegophylla sp. TES_Ste_2020. The sequence goes on along the minus strand of JAIPRM010000615.1, from coordinate 15,479 downwards.
AGTATTTCTATATAAAAAGTTGTACACAGAAAAAAAAAAATAAACATCATTATAAAAGCACTAGCTTCTTCACTTCATTCAGAATCTAAAAAAAGTTAGATTAAACAGATATATCATATATATTGGTGGAAGATTATTCCTTAATGACATAAATTATAAAAATAATTTGAAAAGTTTAAACCATAAAGAAAAATGTGTATTATTATGTGTTATAAAGTTTGCTGTCATTTTTTATAAAAATTTAATGAGATTTGGGCATTTTAGGTTAGGATAGGTTAGGTTTTGGGCATTATTAATTGATGGATTCTTATACTGTTTAGTTGTATAAATACCAAGAGTTCACCTTGATAATGAACGAACAAGTTGTGCGCGACTTACTTTCAAAACTATTGTACCTTTTAAGTATGAAGGGACTAGAAAATAGTACCGACACTCAACTTTTTGGACGGTGTGTGAACAGTCTCATTATGAATGTTTTGGAAAAATCAGCTCATACTCCAGTCACATGGTAAACTTGCTTTTCACTAAAATTTTTTATAATACTATTTAATTTTAAATCGTTTAATGTTCTTATAGTGCTCTTCTGGCTATGCTCTATGATACAGTTAAGTATCCTCAGAATTCTTCTACCCATTACAAAGAATTGGTAATGAAATGCATATGGAAAATAGTAAAAGATTTTCAAGAGTGGGGTGACGAACTGTGCTATGATAGAGTACTTGCGCATATACACAGATTCTTAAAGGTATTATTTTAAATGCATGTTATTGATTTTAGTATTTTTTTTTTTTTTTAATCTGGAATCTTCTATTTATTTTGTAATTAGGAATTTGATTCAAAGCATTGGAAAAAACAACCATCTGACACTCCACTGAGAACATGCAAAACTGTTCTTCATACAATGGTAAAAATACGCAGTGATAAAGTATTGGAATGTTTAAATAGCCCAGAGTTTCCTAAAGATTCAGAAATGGTTGTTTACATACACAAGCTTTTAAGGGTATAAATTATAATTATTAATAAAATGTATGTCGATCAAATAAGTGAAATTCAATATTTATTTAGCATTTGAACAACGAACCCAGACCTGAAAGCAGTAAACGTAAACAACGAACGCCATATGACGAATTATGTGATATATTCCAACTAATAGGTCAGCACGAGAATACTGATGAAGTAAGTCATTAAATGATTTAGGTAGTAAATAATGTTTAATTAAAAGTAGTTTAATGATATAAAGTCATAATGATAAAAAGTGGATTGGTAAATTAATTACTATAGAGACAGCGATATGTCAAAATATGTTTAATTAATCAAAAACATTTAACTATAATAAATGTTAAATGTATGTTTAAATTTGTTATAGGGTATACAGCAATTACATAGATTTAAAATAAAACATCCCAATATAGACATAGAACCACATATTTCAAAGACGACGAAATATTGTCAAGATTATATTCATCAGAAACTGTCAGCGATTGAAGATAATTTAAAAAGTTGTCTAATTGAGACTAATGGTACTAGTGTTTTTTTTTTTTTTTTTTTTTTATTCAATTAAAACAGTTTCTGATTATTATTATTATTTATTATTAATATATTTAATTACTTAGGAAATAACGATGGATTAAAGCAAAAAACATCTACTGTACCCATGCGAAGAACTGAGCCCGCTGTTGCGAGTGAAGCAGACGGTTTCATGAAACGGTTACAAATATTGAAAATGAAAGCTTCAGCGGACGAACCGTATTGTGCACCTATTGGTGAATGTAATGGAAATAATCGAGTGGACGGAGATTCACAAGACGAAGACCTGCCCATGCTCAACACGAGTCGTTCTCCTCGCAAATAAAACACAATTCCATTTATAGTATTATTTAATTATTATTATTATTTAACAAGTGCTCTGATACATAGATCTTATCAGTACGCCCAAATCCTTTCACTACTCCTATCAAGACTGAAAACCCCTCGTGTAATGCTAATGTGCTGTATGTGTTTTTTTTTTTTTTTTATATTTGCTTCATTATTTAAAAAAAACATAGATCTTCGTGTACGAGTTATTGTGAATGAAGAAAGTTATTATGTTTTAAACAAATACAAAATTTATTTTATTTTTAATATTATAATATTTTAGTGGATTTTAACATAAATATTTATTTTTTAATAATAATATTTAGGTGTACTTAACAAATAACACAATCTTTACAAATTTACAATTTTAGTTCTTTAGGCTTGTCAAAGCGTTAATGTTAATTTTTAATAATCTTATTTTTTTGATTAAAAATGAATTACAAGTGAAAAGATTTCCGTGTTTTCATTTCCATTTCCACTTCAGCTACGAATTGTGGGAATTCCGTATTCGATATCGTCTCGACTATGGCGTTTTCTAAAAACACCTTTTCAGATAATAACCTCTGAATGTCTGTCACTTTTATCCCGTTATTCCTTATTGTTTCCACACAATCGGTTATAGACGGTTTGTCGCGAAAGCTCAAAACCCACTTACCATAGTGACAGGAGTCAAATGACAATATTCCCAGATGAAGATTCGAATACAAAATATATGTTTCGGGGTTGAGATAAATTGATTCGTTTACTCCGTTTACGGAAATGTTTAACGAGCGATTGCTATAGACTACTGTCATATTCTGTGCATTTGATGCGAAAGGAACATGTTTATTATTGTTTGAATTCGATTTGAAATAGTTCTTAAGCATCCAAAACGCATCGGGTTCCACTGATTCTTGTAAAGACTGAAAACACAAACAAAAATGTATTGTCCAAAAATATCAAATTGTATTCCGTATTTTTTACCATTTTATGTTCTTTTGTTACAATCTGTTGTTAATCTAAACTGCTACAACAATACTAATAATAATAAATTGTTGTTGTGAAATTCCAAGAACTAATGTTTGATGAAAATTCCAAAATATGTTTTATCAGTTTTACCAAACCAGAATAAATATTCTGATAAATTATTTTTATAAAAGGAAAAATAAGTTAATGTCAGGGACATTTAATTTATTTCATGGAGTAAAGTATCAAAAAAAAAAAAATAAAGAACACGAATAAAACCCTTTGGTAAAATTAATTTTATTGTAATTAACATTTAACACCATATAAATGGCATATACACTCGGTAGTTGATGAATTCACAAACAAGAATCAGTAGATTTTATGAAAATAGGGGTGTGCAAAAATTTTCAAGAATGTTTAAGGAATCAAAATTTCGATTTACAGAAAATGTAAAAGCGGTAAATAAATGTATATCGGTATATTCATGTAAATTAGATTGAATGGTGGGGGGAGACACTATTCCCAATTTGTTTTTCACATTTCCCCCCCCCCCCATAAGTTCTTTTTCTCAAGACCATTTTTCCCAAAAGTTATTTTTAACAATACTAAATCTATCAATATAATATGTATTATAAATAAATAAGAAATTATTTATTGTTAAATAAAATAATTAAAATTTTAAATTATGACAGAATTTTGAGGGCCATTATAGTTTATTATATTTTTTCCAAAATTACTCGTTATAACCCGAGCATACACCTTTTTTACAACAACTTTAATAACTTCGATCTTGATTTTCCGAATGCTTATAAATAGAGATATCCGTTAACATGTCAAAAATGTTTCCTCTTCCATTGGGATTTATAAATTCGGCCATAATTTTTTATGAGATAGTACGAAAAGTCCGGGTTAAAATATACACAAGTTCATGTACGAATTATTTGTGTACGAACGTTGCAGTTACGAAAAATCACTTATTGAGACGACAACGAAATGAAACTAATTAGGTAGGTAAATAACAAGCCAATTCAATAATCTATACCGACACCATTTATCCTATAGATTATAATCTAAATGATATGATATGACTAAACACTAATAGTTTACACAAATAAGATAAGGATTTTTTTTTTTTTTTTTAGGGGGGGAATATTAAATTTATAAAATTATATATATTGGAAGAATGTTTTTATGGTAAATATTGAAATTGGAGAAATTAGATTGGTAAAAACGGGTTGAGAAAACTGTACTACAAAATTAGGTTGAATATATGCCAAAAACAGTTTACTTTGTAGAACATTAGTTACTAATGCATTGTCTCAATATGTCGACTTTTAATAACTTTAACTAAATTAAATATTCTACAAATGGGGCCAACCAAAATATTTTTTAATACATTACATTTGATACGGTAAATAACTCAAAATATTTATGAGCATGTAAATAGTTATAAATAATATAAAAATAGATGATATTATATTTGACCATTTAAAATATGGATATAATTTTTTTCATCAAATTATTATTGGTAACAATTATATAAACACTAGTATTACAATATTTCGAATCACAAATATCAATATAGGTAATTATTTTCACCAAACTATAATATATATTATAGTTATTATATCGTTGTTACAATAATATCGAATGACAAATAACAATATTATTAGTATATCCTTTTATATGGATATTGCTTACAAATTGGAATATAATTATATTATTTCAGGTAAAAATGTATTTTATTATTTCTATAAATTTAATTAACAGTTGGAAAGTGTAATGAATGTGTCATATTGATTATTTACATTTTAATACATCAGTCTTCATCCACAATTGGAGTGCACTGAAACAAAAATAATATTGATATACATAAATAAACAATTAACTTAATATTTTAGAAAAATTTGAATTTTAGTCGTGTAATATTGACAAAATAATGAAATTTACATTTAATTTCACTTGAAAAAAAAAAAATAATAATAATAAACCATCAGTTGAATAGTAAATATTTGAAAAAAAAAAATTAAATTATTTTATAAATATATAAAAAATTATTTACAAATTACATGACAATTGGATTTACTGCACGATTAGTACTTACAAAATATTCTAAGTAACATGTATGGCTATCTACTTGTACCATAAATTGACAACATAGCAAACCTTCTTCATTTGTTCGTATTAATGTTTTTTGAGATATATTCATACATTTTAAAAACGGTTTAATTTGCTTGTATTTATATTTAACTGTTATAGTTGCATTACAAACAAATTGTTCGATTATTTCACTTTTAGATGGTATTTCAACCTAAAATAATGGAACACTTTAAAAATATGATACTCAATACTCGGTAAATAGAATTGTTAATTCTACCAAACTTACGCTACATTTCCCAGCGATTCCAGAAGTCGAAATCTTAAAAAATTGCGGTTCTTCAGAAAATGTGAATTCAACATAATCAGACGTACTATCAATATCACTGAGAATATCTTTAAAATCTGACGATCTTATAATGATTTTACTTGTGGTTAATTCAGCAGGAATACTGAAGTCTAAAATATCAAATACTTCCATTGTCTTCAGTGAGCAATCTGTTATGATACCTCCTTCTTCTAATCTACAATTAAATGCAGATTAAGAAAAAAAAAAAAAAAACAATATTTCATTGCTAGCTAAATTAATTACAACAATTTTACTGGAGAACCATATTCTTTATAGGTCATCTTTAATGCAGTTGTGAAACCAGGAGTAGTCGAACAGCCATCAAATATTGTAAGGCATTCAATTAAGGTAGTGAGATCGACACGGAAAGCAACCGTGTCGTCAGAAAGTTGATATTCCTATGAAAACACACACACACACACACACACACATACATACAAACAGCACAGACAACGGTTTGATAAAAATATAATTATTTCATACTTGAAATATCTCACTGCCAATAAAAGTATTTGCTTGCACGCATTTAGAATCTTCTACCACTATTTTTAATCCGTGTTCAGTCGCAAAACACACTCCGATCTGAACAACAAAATGTATTTACAATGAAAGTGTGCCTGTAGTGTTATTGATGTAGAACAACAAAAATACATTACTCAAATAAATTGAATGATGCCTAAATTTTCAGTTTAATTCTAATTACAATATATCGCTAAGAAGACTTACATCTTTGAAATTAACAGCTTTTAATAACGAAGAAATGTGTTTAACATTGTCTGCTTTAGCGACTAAGAGGTATTTGTCTTCAAATGAATTATTTTTATCTGTTTCTCTCATGATCGAAAAACGTATCTTGAAAAACCTTTATGTCAAATTATACTCAAAAGCTGCTCATATTTGGTAATTTAAATGAATAGACCATTAATGAAAAGATGAACTTTCACATAAATAGATTACAAAATCATAGCATAGAAGTGTAAGAAACGTCGAAGTAGTTTTAAAGACCAACTTTGTCTTTGTAATTTCATACTTTAGATATTACAAATAAAAAAACTATATGATGTGAATGATAAATACACTTATACCCAACATTACAATAGATGACTTAATCGTTTCGTGACGGTAATTAATTTTTTTTTATTCTACATTTAAATTTCATAATTCATAATACCAGCCACCCGTTGTCAGTTAACAAAATATTACGTATTTATGTTTGCCTGTGTTTTAAATTTTAAATTTGTAAAATTTAACAAATTTTTTTTTATCATTATCTGAATAAGCTTTACTGATAACGTTATCTATTATCAGTATTTCAGTGTTGCCAAGCTCTTCTTATCGTCGATGTGCAAGTGAAATGTGGTGGTAATCAATATTTTTAGGTTAATGTCGATGAATTTTGTAAACAATTCGTCTCTTTAACAAAATTTTCATATTCGGTCTGTCTCGTCGGATTCGGGTAAGTTCAATTTTTATCCATTTCAATCTGTACTTTTTAAATTTAAGTGTTACTAATTAATTGACTAAAAGTGTTCAAGGTAATACAACAATATATTAAATACCTGCATACATAGAAGTTTTACGATTGTGTAATTTCTTCATAATAAAATATGAAGTCGGTCTTACGCGTATTTCAGTTTATATTCATATCTCTGTTTAAAAATATAATTCATTAACATTTAAGTTATTTATGTATATATATACATAATATTTTGTTACTTTACAGTGGAAAAAAGAAGGTACAAAATTACTATTCTTTGTTTTTTGTTTTAGTCTTGCTGACGAAGCTATATAAAATGGCCAAGTTAACAAGAGAACGTAAACGCAAATCTGCGATTAACGAAGTCGTTACCCGTGTGTATACCATTAATATGCACAAGAGGCTCTTGAACATCGGTTTCAAGAAACGTGCCCCTCGTGCAATTAAAGAAATCCGCAAGTTTGCCACCCAACAAATGGGCACACAAGACGTGCGCATTGACACAAGGTTGAACAAGTTTGTCTGGTCTAAAGGAATCAGGTGTGTTAAATATTATGTGTACTTAAGTTTCATTCGAATGAAATATTTTGCTGAATTCATTCATATTTGATGCATTTTTATTTGATTTATGAGAGAGTTTTTTGAACGCTTACTCATTCAGAAGAAAATTCTTAAAATCAACAAACACATGATAAACTACATTTGATAACAATAATTACATTTAAATAAATACAATTATATTTTTATATAGTTAATTTGTTAGGAGACTAATATTTAATAGGCACAATTTTATCAATTTGTGTAATAATTTGAATGATTAATAGTCTACTAGGAGGTTGGTATAAGAAAAAAGAAGAGAACTTAAGTAAAATAAACTAAAAATACAAGCATAGTTATCATAACAAATATTATTAATCAAATATATAACAGTATGCGCACACAACTGACAAAAATGTTATAATTATAATCACAATTATCAGATATTTTTTGCTGCACACCTAGTCGATTTCACGGCACATTGGTTGAGAACCATTGCCTTTGTGTTAGATTCATCTGTAACCTTTACCTTTTTGGAAACCATATTGGGAATGAAGCATAAATCTGCATAATATTGTTATTTTCTAATAATATTACAAGTCTATATTTAGTAATTATTTTTCAAATACTTTTGCAATGTTGGATATTATTGAGATTGATGATAATTATTGATAACATTAGTTTCATCCTTTTTGAAGAGATTGGTGTGACTATAGACAATTTAAACAAATCTGGTACATTTTTATTTGAGAAAATGATAAAAAATATATTTGATGGAAAGTCTAGTGCAAATTTGTTTGCCTTGAATAGCTTAAACTTAATACTATCTAAACCAAGCGAGGAATCATTTTTAATTTAGAGATTTGATTTATAATTTCATGTTCATTAATAAGAATAAATTAATCAAATTAATTGGTTGATTTGGAATGTTATTATGTGACATAGTGGTTACATTTTTAACTACATTTTGTTGGTTTCTTAATTTAGTAGGTAGATCTGATATTACATTAAAATTTAAAGTTATTTGAAATATAAATATATTATAAACAGTATATTGCGCACTCTGATATGCGTAGAAGTGATCCACTCTTGCCTATAGATATTTGCTACATATTTTGTGCACATAGTTCTATCTTCTGTATGTGATCAGGGTACTAATTATTTATTTTGTTATTGTATTGATTTCAAATTATTATTAAATAATATGTGATCGTACACATTGAGTTCTATTGGTGGGCTATTTTGAAATAATAAAATAATAAATAGCATTTTTTATTTTCCTTGTATTAGTGTTAGGGGTTGGGGTTTCAACTATCAAAACTGGTTTGATTTTTCTCTTGATATAGGTATACAAATCATATTATAGGTAATTAGCATTCTTATTTATTAATGATTATTTCCACAGCATCTTATTCAAACCGGGTAATTAATATGTATATATTTTTTAAACAAATTCACTTAAATATTGTCTCTTTTGTTAGGTACTTCTTCTGCTATAATTTAAATTTCCAAATTTTTGTAACTGATCTATTTTTCCATTTAATTTTTTAGGAGTGTACCATTCCGCATTCGTGTACAATTAGCAAGAAGACGAAATGACGATGAAGATTCACCACACAAGTTATACACTTTGGTCACCTGGGTTAATGTACCTACATTCAAAAAGTTAGGTACAGAAAATGTTGACGGTACTGAAGAATAAGCTTGTAAACACTATCTTTGATAATAAATAAGGATAAATTGACAAAATTGTTAAATTTGAGTGTTTTATTATTTTGTCTGGAAATTTTCATACATTTTCTAAGTTGTAATTATAATAATAATTTGAAGATAGTTGGTTATAGCAGCTATTTAATGATTTATAAAATATTGGAAATCCCAATGATTCTATATATTTATTATTTGAATCAATGGAGGACACGCACTTGAAATATAATCTAATTGACTATATTTATCATACAAATACTATTTATTTACAATATTGATAGCTGATTTTTAGATTCTGAACAAAGTAAAAAAGCTAGTGTTTTTAAAATGATGTTATTTTTCTGTGAGCACGTTAGTATAGAAATACTTATCCTATAAAGACTCGACTAGTAACTTTTTGAAACTATTTGTATCTAGGTGGTACTTTAGAGAGATAATTTTTCAAAATTTACCATTATTTTCTAAAAATTTAGGAAAAACTACTAAATTTAATGTGACAAAAACCACTCTGAAATGTATCTTTTTTTTAAATCCACATTTTATAAAAATTTAAACATAAACAATAAAATGAGAAAAATTTTGGCGCAGGAAAATTTTGAAAATGTGAAAAAAAAATGTGGGATGTTTTGAAACATTTTTTCTCATAAATTATTTTTTCTTTTCTTCATTTATTAGATAAAAAAGTAAAGTAAAATATATATTGGTATAGTAAAGCAAAGATCATTAAAATATAGACGAGAAGTCCGGACATACTTGCCCCATGGGTGTTGTTTGCTCTTCGGGTCAGATAAATTTAGTGAGTGTGTTGAAAATGACTACTATTATTGTTCTTTATATTACTAACTTCCCTATCATATTGTTGTAGAAATAATTTATCGACTTTAAAATTCTACTCGCCCACTAGGATTATCTAACCCAAGTAGTGTAGTATGTTTGGCTTTTGAGTATCAAGTTGCACAAATATTAATATTGGTCATATGTGTTAGAAAAAAATGTTCAAACATTTTTTTTTCATATTTTCAACATTTTCTTGCTCCAAAACATTTCTCATATTTTTCTCTATCTTTGCTTCAATTTTTATAAAGTTTGGATTAAAAAAAAAGGATAAGTCTTTTTTGTCAAATTTTGGATAATTATCTCAAATTTTGAGAAAAAAATTAAGAACTTTGAAAAATGTCTCCTTCCATGTACCATCTAAGAGGCAAATCCAGCTTCAAAAAGTTTCTAATCGAGACTTTAGGACAAATATTTCTAATGCAAAAAAGTTTCCACAGAAAAAATAATAAAATCATAAGTAACTTTGTTTTGCTCAGAATCTAAAAAAAAGGGTGTTATAATATATTTTTATTGGTCGGCATATAAGAGGAATAAAAAATAATGTAAATCATTAAAAGTAAAGTGTATATTTTATTTTACAATTTAATACTTGAAAGTGCTTAAAATAGCAATTAAATATCAACAATTTGTCAAATATGCATTTTGCCTAAGTATACAAAAAATGCAATTAAAATGTTTGTTATATCTTAAAACAAATTTATAGCTTTGATAATTGGACTACTATTATCAAAGCAAATGCAAATGGAACAAGTCATGAACCTTAGTTATATATTATCTATGTTTAGGAGCGAGCCTAAAAATTTTTTTGGGGAGGGAATTCAATATTTTTACTAGTACATATTTCAAATTTATTTTATTAGGTAATAATTTTGGAATGTACATTTAGGTATTTAATGATTTAATAGAACATGTATGTACTGATACATAAGCAAAGTTCAATAAAATCTTAGGAGGGGATTGAATACCCAAAACCTTTTCCTTAGCACTCCCCTGTTTGTGGTTATAATTCACATTCATAAGAAAGAATTTTAAATGGTCATAATGGTTAAATCGTGTCATAAATTGTGTAATAATAATATCTACAGTGTTATAATTGTTAAATTTATATTCTCTTCAAAATTGACTTGACTATTAAAAAAAGAAAATGGAAGTTACTTCAATACCAGTAAGTATCATTATACCAATAATTTAGAGTGTAACAAATTTTAATATAAGATTTTATATTACTTAGGTAAATTTTAAATAATATTTTGAAAAACATGCTAATTCCTATAAAGTCCCTAGCCCTACCTATTAGTTTTTGTTAATTGGCTAAATTATTAAAATCAATTTTGTGAATCTCGTGTACACCGTATTATGCCGTTTTTAGTCAGTTTATCTCCGGTTTTTCTTTGGTTTTTAGGAAAAGTGATGAGAATTTTGAAAATAATAACCTCAATAAAAAAGTATCACTGGGATGCGATTTATGATCTCGTAAAAAGTTGCAGTATGGAACTTTCGGACAAGTATTCCTAAGTAGCAGCGTAATAGTATAGACGTAGTAGTCGAGTAGGTAGTGTTTGTGTATTTACTAAGTAGTATTATAGTAATTAGCAGTGACTAGTAGGTAAACGTTAAAGTGTTTCTATAAAATAGCAAAAAAAAAAAAAAAAAACATTGCACTTCGCTGCCCTTAGAATTCAAAAAGTTGTTGGCCGGAAGATTTACACTCGATGAAAAATGCGCATAGACACGAGAGTACAGAAATCGATATGTCGACTTAAACATAAAAAATCACGGTCGGTCGGAGGGGGGGGGAAACGAATAAAAAATGCATCAGCAATGTATGTATGAAACAAAATGCTGTACTTACTTCAAAATTGGTAAAATGTTTTTGAAAGTTTTATGAGATGTGCGTATGACTCTATTTTTAGTGATTGGTGAAAGTGTTTCGACTTCCTGGTTTTATTATTTTTGAAGTTACATGATATGTTAAGAAAAGTGTGTACTTCGTCGAGTGGAATTCTCTTGTCGGGTGTATTGGTGGATTTAAAAAAAAAAAACGCTAAATCATTTCTTCAATAAAACGATTCTGACCGAAGGAAGTTAATAATATAATATAAAAAAGTGAAAAAAAGAGACAAAATTTTTTTTTTTTTTTTTTTGTGAAGGGGTGGATGTGAACGTGTTGAAGAACGACGTAGAGAGCTTATTGATTATTAATATTCATCATTCCGGACGGTTTGGTACGTCGAATGATGTCTAACAATCAATGAGCTCTCTTGGAAACCTTAAAGTTAATTATTGTCTTATTTCCGTTGTGTGGATGATGTTGATATATGTACATCATCCACTGATATGTATATATTACGATGATTATCATCATCGTTGGCTGCTCCGCTGTCGCACCGCGCCACCACGCACGCGGGATAGGGACTATTTTCGTATAGAATATATATTTTCTCTGTCTACGGGGCGATGGACGGCGGTGGTGGTGGTGGTGGTGACGGGCGGACAGGGGCCTCTCTATACGCGCGGGGACGAGCCCCACGGTTAGCCCCATGGCTTGGCGACGTCGTCAACACGGGGCACCCCCTCGACGGACACCATGCGATTCGGTCGTACTTATACTCGCAGCGGGTCGCGAAACGATGACGCGCGCGAGCGCGACGACGCGTCCGCCCGTCGCACCGTCCGGGGGCCCGTCACGCGGTCGCGCCCTATCGGCCCTCGCGTTTCGGCGGCCCTAGAACGTTTGGACCGCGACTCCCGGGCCCGAAAGGCCGACGGGCCCACGTCCGGGCCCCACAGCCCGGAAGTCGCAGTTCCGGTGGCCCGTCGTCGTTTCCGGTGCTGCGCTCTGTCCGACACGGCTGCGGCGATCTCGTCGATTCCGGTGACTTTTCTCCGCTATTCGTTTTTCAAAGCAGCCGCGCGGGGGCGTAAAATATTCACTGTCGGTGGGGACGACGGGGGGGGGAGAGCGAGGTGGGGCATTTGCCCTCCTCTAGACTATTCAAAAGTGCTTTTAACTAATAAAATTATAATATAGGTAGATAAATATAATATTATAGCTATTCTGACTATACGTATATAAATTTATTCATTTTATATTGTCGAAATAATATTGTAGGTTATCGTGGTAATAAATATTGCTCTGAATTTAATGCAGTTAAGGCCCTCAAGAAGAATGCACTTTAAATCTCAAAAGTCTCTTAAAATCCTAAAAAAAAAATGTTGTATACAATTCACTTAGAATTCACTTAGAACAATAAATTCATATACAATTTTCTTTAAATTTACTCAAAAAAACAAATTTAAAAATCCAAAAAACTTTTGTCTTATTAGCAAGAAAAATTTGCATTTTAATGTTTATATTCGTATTTATTTTACATTTATAAAAAACGTTCCATTTATTTAAGTAATGAGTGAAAAGTAATAATTATTATAAAACAATTGATTGAATTTGAATTGATTTAAATCTGGTTAGGTTAAGTTTTTGACTATTATTTGATTATGGATGGAATGTCATAAAAAAAAAAAAAAAATCGTGAAATTAACAAAAAAAGCAAAATAATTACATAACAAAATAAGATCGTTAAAAAATGTGAAATTAAATTTTTAAAACCGAAAAATGACGTATTATTTATAATCATTTGAAAAAAAAAAAATTTCTTACAAATTCTCAGCCCCAGTGATAAATATCATAAAATTCCGATGTATTTTGTAATACTGTACTTTGTTGGTTATGAATTATCATGCTCCTCCCTGATAAAATTCCTGCGGGCGCCCATGGTTGTCAGAAGTCCCGACAACTCTCTTCGGGACACCAAAATGTCCAGTTTTTCAAAAAATTACTCGTACAATAAAATACGATATCCTTTTCAACCTTAGTGTATTATGGTATATCAGTCACTATTAAAACATAATAATATTAATTCTTCTAAAAAAATGAACTTCAACGACCAAATTAGTTTTGTGAGGTTAAAATAATATGTAGGTATACTGCATACTATAGGTACATACTACATTATATAGTATATATATATATATATATTTTCATAAAAATTAATGTGATATCTATTTTATAATTTCATTCCTATTTGTTAATTAGGTTAGGTTAAGTAAATGCCAAAATAACACAAAGTTGTTTTATTTTTTTTACATTATTTATTATGCTTGAAAATGCTGTGTTTATGCTTTGTTTAGTTTACGTTTGTTATGCTGTTGAAAAATATTGTTCAGACATATATGAAAAAATTTATGCAGAAATTAACTAAAAAAATTTTCATTTATATGGATCAATTGCTTTTGAGGGGGGGGGATATAGGTTGTTCAATTTTTTTTTAACCCATATTTAGAATTTTTTGAAATATGGCAACCCTAGACAAAGACCTCCGTCGGTCATATTTTTGGATTTTTTTTTAACAATTAAAATATGGTTAGGTTAGTGGTTTTGGTGTCTCAAAAATAATGGTTTCACGTTTATGTAACGCGTAGGACTTTAGTGGGCATTTCAAGTAATGGTATTGATAAACAAGATTGATACAGCCATCACCTGCAAGACGACAAGACAAAAATAATGCAAACTTCAAACCTGTGAAAACAAAGTATTATAATACATTGAACTTTTGTGACTGTAAAAATTTAACTTTTTCATTCTGAGTGGAGTGAAGAAATTTCTTTCGTATAGAAGCGCATGTTCAAAAGTTTCGACCAACAACATAAACAAATAACTAATAAGCAAAACTTAAATAGCAAATCAGAATTTTTGATAATATGTTAATATGTACTCGTATTTAAGGCTGAAATTTGAAACAAGCAATTAAAAACAAAATCTAGTCAAAAATAATGATTTTATTTCAGTTAAAAATGAGTTCGAATGAGTTCGTCAACAGTTCGAAAACACTAACCTAATCACAAACATAACACATACATGTACGATTTTTATATGAAAAAAAAATAAATAAATAATACGAAAAATAATTTTCAACCTTTTTCAAACGGTGGAACGTTAAGCAGTGTGATGATGGTCGACGGGCGAAATTTCTGATATTTCGACCTGTCCAATAGGATTTTTATTAAATTGGATCGATTCGGATCGCCCATCGTTACCCGGGGCGGGGGGGAAGGGGGCGACCCCTTTGCAGGTGGACCTGCTACGGAAATAAAAAAAAAAAAACTCGTCGAAATCTACACGACACTGTACAATATGCGCGCGATAATATGTCGCAATAATCATGACTAGGGCTAGAGGGACCTATAGGTTAGGTTAGGTTAGGTTAGGTTAGGTTTGGCATGTTTTTCAAAAATTATTCCAAACATAGCTAAGTAATGTAGAAATGCGTTTCGTAACACCATGGAGTCGTAGGCGGCATTTGGCGTTAATTTCAGGGTGGGGGGCAAACATTAAATATAAATATAGTAATTCACACAAAATAAAATTTCACCTTTTGTAAAATTTTTTCCATTTCACTTTGGGAAATTCTTTTTAGAATCATCAGATCAAATGAAAAAAATAGCCGGACATACTTCGCGCGATGGGTGTGATTCTCTTGACGGGTGTACTGAATTTTAAAGAAACGATAAATCATTTCTTCAATAAAACGATTCTGAACGAGGGAAGTTAATAATATGAAAAATAAATGAGAAAAAAAATGTTAGAAAAATGTCCAAAATTTTTTTTTCCCATTGTAT
>JAIPRM010000614.1:0-51369 GCA_025469315.1 Stegophylla sp. TES_Ste_2020 | reverse complement strand
TTTCACATGAAAACCTGGAATATTAAAATCTGAACGGTACAAATCCGAAACGTAAAAATGTTGACTGTACAACTCTGAAAGTTTAAATTTTTAAAACCATAAATATTTGGAGGTAAAAATCTGATAACGTGCCACAACTAGTAAATTCTTTGAGATTAGTTATTCACTCATATCGAAAAATACAGAATACAATATCGGAAAAATATTTATATTTTTTTTATCATTAATTGGTCCATTTTTTTAAAATTCTGTATAATTACGTGACCATCGGGGTTCGTAAAAAATGTGTCCGCGGTCCGCCAGTTGGTGACCGCTGCTCTAGTGTGTATCATTTCTTCAATAAAACGGTTCCGAGCGGAGTTTCAATTAGTATACAGTAATAATCTACTAGTAATAGTAAATTAGATTATATTTAACAAATGTTATTTAATATAGTTGGGTACTCGATAATTGTGTGTTTGTATGTGTCAGGTAATAAATGTTTTTATAAAAATAATACAGGCAACAAAATTAAAAAATAGAAATTCATTTTTATTAATCTTTTTATTGCCGTTTCGGTGTTCTTATAGGAATATTTGGGTTTTGAGCTACTTATTATAGATTTTACGTTAATTTTTAATAACACTGTTAAATAAAATTAACTTTTCTTTTTCTAATGTCCAAGAATATTTCAGTGCTATTATTTAATAACAAATTAATCCACGTCCATTTTTATTTATAGAAAATTATTAATAATATTCAATAGTACATTTATCAGTAATTTTTTCTGCGTTTTTCAATTAAAACCTAATACAATTTTTAATTATTTGTCCGTAAAAATTTTCTTCCACCACAATATTCATTCTCTATCAATGCGCAAAGTTTCATAAAGATCGACCAAAACTCATTATTTTTTAAATGCTTTAAAGTGTGTAATTTTATATGAAACAAACAAATTCTGTCAAAATAACTAACTTTAAATAGTTATAAAAAAAAATCTTGACTTATTATTTTCGAGATTTTTACAGTACCGTAAAACATATGAATCATGAGTATAATTGTGTTCAAATTTTAGGTTTTAATATCTAGACATTAAAATTTTATAAAATAAAAATGTACAAAAAATTAAAAATTTCCGATTTTTTCAAAGTCTTGTATATACCTCAAAATTGGTGAAATGTTTTTGAAAATTTTATGAGATGTACACATGACTATTTTTAGTAGTTGGTGAAACTTTCAACTTTGTAGCTTCATTATTTTTGAAGTTATGTTATAAAACCAAAATTTAATTTTTGAAAATTAAGATTATAACTAATTTTTTTTCGATTTTTAGGCAGTTTTTTTTATGCACAGAAAAAGTATTGAGAAATTTGAAAAATTTGAAAAATGACCTCTCTAAAATCGGATTTATAAAGTTACTGATCGACATTTTTGGACGATAAACTGTTTACAGGAGAAAAAATAAAAAGAAGAAAAAAAATAAATATCACTCTAAAAACATAAGATTCTTTGCTCTGCTCAGAATCTAAAATCTATAAATTTGTAATATAAAGTTTTCGTTTTTTTTTCCATTTTTGTGATTATAACTTAACGACATATTTTAAAATAGCAGGGCCGGATTAAGATAATGCATAGCTTTAGGCTCATATTTTTCAAAATCCCATTGTGAGGAAATCTTATAAAAATGTTACGCTTTTTTTTTTTTTTTTTGGAAAAAACTAGTGTTAGATAAATAATATTTCCGATAGTAGATAATAGATTCCGAGCGGATTTTTAATGACATATTTATTTTTATATATAGAACTGATTTGAATTAATGTTGGTTTAAATATTGAATAATTGAAAATATTGCAATTATCTTGTTTTTTTTTTTTTCTAATAAAATTCTGAATTTTGTGAACTAGCCAATAATTTTAGTTTAAGCTTACTACTTGTATGTATGATATTGTTACCAAAAAAAATTTCAAAAGCAGTTGATCTATAAATTTATTATAAACGTTTTTATAAAGATCATATTTTGTAAGTCCTGAATGAGAAAAAAAAATTTGCTTATAACTTCTTTGATATTTATCGAAATTTTACATTTTTTTATATCAAATGATTAAAAATAATGTTTGCTGATTTTATACTTGACTGGATGCATATGTGAGTTCAGAGGACCATATATATATATATATATATATCCTAAAAATGTTCATATATGTACTTGTCTATAACTAATTGAAATGGCGTTTATATATATTTACTTAGCATTGCATTTTTCTTGATTCCCAAAAGGAAAATCTACAGAAAATTGTTGAATAAAATTTCTAAAATAAGCTACAATCTTACAATTTTTTCAAGGATCGATCCGAACCGAGCTTAAAGTGAAATAGATACGTACCTGCAACAAAAGAAAACATCAAAATTAGAATCGTATTATTATAATTGATGTACACACGCAAGTAATAGTTTTCAACAATATTATTAATTTAGTAAACGTATTAGTTTCTGAGCAGAGAAAATCAGTTAACAGTGATTTTCTTTTTTACCCTTGTAAATACTTATACTTATTCAGGATTGATAGTGATACAATATCCATACCATTGATTAAGTCATTTATATAAATCTACCGCTAATACTATTTAAGCTACAATTATATTTTCTTTAATTATAATCACGAAAAAAAATCACTCAAATCGACGATCGGATAAATGATTTTAAAAATTGTTTAGGGTTTTGTATTTTATGATAAAAACTATAATACTTAAACATTTTTAATATACTTAATTTTGTAAATTATTTTAGAATAATGTAAGGAAAAATGGCCCCCTTTGACACGTGCCTACCTTGCCTATACGTTAATCCTGGCCTGTAAAATAAAATGATGAAGTATTCTTAATTATTCAACTGTAAAAAGAATTTTATACAAAATGTAATAATATTTTGTATTTTTTAAGTTTATAACTTGAATAGTTTGAATGGCAACAACAAAACAGTAGACCCGTTACACAAAAATAAAATCAAAAATAATTTCAACAGTTTTATAAAGGACACTAATAACTTTATGGAAAGCAGCATTTTATAATATCCAATGAAAAATGAGATTGTATCAAAAATAACTGTGCGCATAAAACGTATAATTAACTTAAATGAATTCCAAAAACACGAAAATGTACTTATATATTGAAACCTATCGGATACAAAACTGGCTTTTAATAATAACGAGATATGAATAAAGATTCGAGTAAAATACACATCCATTAGATTAGGTAATATCGTATTACATATTTTAAGATTCCATATTCAATAGCTCAAACTTCCATAGAATAACTTTCGCGCAAGTGACAAATCGCTGTTTTTACCCACTACTATATATATATATATAGTTATTTGCTTACCAGCATTCTCCACGGGACGTTGAAAGGAGTAAAATGCATTTAATTCAAAAGCTCGGGGGCTCTTATTACCGTTTTCAATCTCCATCAGCGATGCGGTATCATATGTCAACAGTATATATAAGGCGAGACTTTCATAACATATATCCATAAACTTACGATTTTTATGCATCAATATGGTATATTCAGAGAATTCAAATTAATAAATGGATCGGTATCAATATATATATATATATATATATATATGTGTGTTTAATTTGAAAGAAAATATTATATCTGAATACAAATCATAGTTGCTGGAATAAAAATCGAAATAGTTAAAACAATGTTAAATGTCGAATATGTTTTGAATGAATATTCAAATAAAACTGATTTTAATTTTAGTCTTTAAAATAAGAAAATCGTATCAGGTCTCATAATGAAATGCAAAGAGCATTTATTTTTTTTTAATAACAATATTATACGTGATTTAAATCCAAGAAAATGTGTGAAAAAGGTATACTTGATTAAAATGCAAGTTAAAAATGAATTGCGATTCAAATTTAAATAGAAATATTTTCCATATAAGAATTTCAAAATGACATATAATTTAATAAAATTATGGATACAGGTTTAGAGTTTCTCACAAAATACAATTTTAAATTATCTATATGTTGATATTTTAAATGAATTCCTATACCTAATGGATGTACACTAATTAAAAACTGATAAAAAAACTAATTAAAACAGGATGATTTATGTGAATACTATACATATTATATTTGTATAAATCTGAATTACAAATTAAGTATTAACTCTTATAATAACATAATTCGAATAGAATCATATGTTTTTTCATTATTTAACGTGTTATACGTAATGTATTAAGACTTTGCAATATTATATTAAACTAATATTTAAACAAAAGTAAAGGTCAAACTTATAACATTCAAGTATGTCTATTATAAACTGGACAAAATATACTACATATTAACTCTGATGTTGGGAAACAGATCATTAAGTAGGCCAAGTGTTATAAATAGATTTATACAAATATAAATAATAAAAATAAATTAAATAAGTTTACAAAATATATTATAGGTACTAAAAGTTCAAATTTTTTAATTTTTTTAGAAAATTGAGTTGGTAGAAAAAATCAACAAAAAAGTTGGTAGAAATAATACTCTATTATTGTTATTAAATTAATGTGTTTTAGAAGTAAATTTACTGAGATAAATTGTTAACAAGAATAGACAAATATCAAAATCTTAATTTACGTAAAAAATTGAAAATTTTCATCAATATATCCAATACTATTCATAAACATGGAAAAATTAAAGTTGAATCTCGCAGTATATATATTATATACACACACACAAAATATAGGTCAATTCACTTAAGTACCAAGTGGCATAATCATGTGTAATTTTTATAAACTGATGGAAATATTACACGAGCTTTCAATTTGTAATAATAGGCTCAATATTTCTACAGAGTAAATTAAATTTAGTAGAATAATTACAAAGCTAAAGATTGAATAGTTTAATATATAATATAATACATATAAACGTTCTTAGATAATTATTATCTACGAACGTTTAACAATTGTAATGTTTTCTCAAAGTTACACACTTATATATTATATTTCATATAGGTTGTAGAAATAAATTACAACTTAAGCTATTGTAGATCATATATTTGATCATTATATAATATTTACACGAGATTTTATTGCTAAGTATAAAGTTTTAACCAAAATTATTAAAAGCTTTGAAAACCGATATTTTGACCACTTGTCTCTTTTAGATTGATCGCTTTTAAACTTTAAGCTTTACTTCAATTAGTAATTAGTCAAAATGAACATGATAGCTTAACCCAAAGTTTTAACGTTCATCGTGTTACTATGACCAAAAGTAGGGCATATTTATGTATAATAGTAATATATTAATTATCTTAAAATATTTTATTTTTTTAGAAATGATCGCTGTTGAAATTATTGTTTTAAATGTTAACTACTTACAATTAAATGTTAACTATTAACGTAATATTTTAGTATGAAAGTCATATTTAAAATAATTAATTTTAAAACGGATAATTTCTAATAGCAAGCAATACCTTTATTACTGACAGTAATATGAATAAAAATAAATAAAAAGTGTATTGTTTAAGCTCGTGAAAACGACAAGTGATTTAAAAATATATATTTAATTAAAGTATTATTCTTTATTACTATTTACATTTTTTAAAGAGCTATATTATAATTGGAGACATTTAGTAAAATATTCTTTTGACTAGTTATACATTTAATATAAACATGATAACTGCGTTAATTTAAATTGTATGATTAATAATGATTAATTTTACTAGAAAGGAACACTTGACTATGGTTTTTAAAAATGTTATAGAATATCATAAATTATACAAAAACGCACCTTTTAATATAGGTACTAATAAAAACTGTTCAGTCGGTTCACCAATTAATTATTTTTTTTTTTTTTAAATAAAACATTTCACTGCAGAATATTGATTTTTGAATTTAAAAAATATATATTTGTAAGCACCTACCGCGTAATTATTTTAATTGATGACAACGAGTCATAAACTTACTGCTTAATTTAACAGTGAAATGGTGTCAATTTTCAACTTTATAAGCATCAAAGAGTCTTAAGTAAGCTAGCTAAGTTGAAATAATGTGCTATAATATTATAACATAAAATCAAATAAGTTTTGCTCATACTCATCATATTAAACATATGTATGTACGGGGATATTTGATGTGTTCGAAAGGTCAAAACTAGCAACATGTTTATTATTGTACAAAAAGAAAAAACTTTTATTTGATATATTAGTTAGAGATCAATATAGGGATTATGTCTGTTATCGTTGTTCATTAACAAGGGTACAGCCTTAAACTGTAAACTACATAGGTAAAGAATGATCACAATCTAGAACATCGTGGTTAAAAAATAATAACATTCAAAGATGTGTAATTTTACAATGAAAAACGTTCTCATCGATTTTAGACAAATAATATGTAAATCAACGCTACAATAAAATATAATTAATTCGTGAAAAAGTTAACCAAAAGTAATGAACACGTCAACTCGTCAAAATGTTATTTCAGAATGACCGATTGTAACGTATAACATGATAAAATAGTTCATTACATTCGTTTTATTGTGGAATAAATTTTATACTAAAAAAACATTAAGCTAAAACTTATTCGGTTTTGTAAATTAATATATATTTCCACTAGTTAATACATGCAAAATACATGCATTTGTTATATAAAAAACATAAATAAATTGAAAACTTTTATTATTGATTAAATACGTAAGTACATTGCTATGGACACAACAACGTGACGTGTGGCCATTACCTCTATAAAATATCTTGCACCACATTTGTAAAAAAGTAAAATATGAAAGACATTTTTACATAGCTGAATGTAATGTAGTACTTTCAAATATTTGTTAAATAACAAATAGGCTTCTCATAATAGTGAAATACTGGTATTTTAGCATAATAATCTAAAAAACATAGTATTTATTTATTATTTTTTTTCACATGGGAAATATGCGATAAAAAAAACACTGTGTACAATATGATTTTAATTTTACCATTTTACCATTGATCGACTTGATCGACAAATTAATGGAAGACTCTTAGCCAATATTTTGTATTTGATTATTAATCGTATAAAAACGTAACTACTATATTATATTTTGTATTATAGTTCAAATGCCTCCATAATCAACTATAATCCATGATAATAATTTCAACCATAATCTTTAGATATAAATAAGAATATATTATAATATTGTAATATAAATAATCAAACGGTGCAAGTTGATCAATAATACACACATTTTATAGATAAAAATACAGTCATAGATTTTATGCGAGAGTATCAGGCTACATCTGTAGGAGATTACGTGAGGACATTATTTTTTTTTTATCATAGAATAAAATTTGAACAATTATAGCAATAAATAATTCAATACATGCATGCTAAAGAGTACTACAGAGGAAGAAAATGAATAACAGTACAAAACTCATTCCTTCGCGATTACAACATAAAAAACAAAACGTTGTTATCCATAGACTTCCTTTCTCCAGGGTCGATAAATGGTCTCGAGCTGTAAAACACATTTATTGTACGCATCACATATCACTAATTTTATTTGCTTTATATATTTCCTCCTTTCAGGCAACGTTTAAACATTTTTAGGATCCCACAACTTTGTTGGGTTTCTCGATAAAATTTCTCGTCACACAAAATGTTAAGGACCACTCATGTTAAGTACCTAACAATACTCTACAGATAAAATTACATATTATTATAATCGTATAGATGCGAGAAAAAAAAAGTTGTAAATCGAACTTTGTATGCACTTAGGTTGAGTATAGATCCAAAATAAATTAAGTAAGGTAATTAAAACACCGTCAACAATATGACCCATAAATATTAAACGAATTAAAATCATTTTCATTGCAAATATATTAATTGCCTTTGCTAAAACCTTACTTATGATAAAAATCTGACTTAAATACAAAATAAATTCACTACTACTAAACATAAAAAACATAAAGTAAAGTTCATATTTATTAAGAAAAAAAATCATTTACAAACATTGATGAAACAAATAAAACACGTTTTGAGTTCCAACGTTCGATTTGTATAAAAAAGTAAAATTGACCAAAATTAAATGAAATAAAACTAAACCCTAGTAAAATATTATGTATGCACAACAGACTAAATAAAATATTTGTTAAAGGTTGAACGTCGGTAGTTTCATTGGCAATAATAAAACAACCAAAATTGGTGTGATTAACTTAAAATATATAGTAATTTATGTTTATAATGTCCTTTCATAACATTTATGTAGAGTTCGAGAAGTAATTTATGTACTCACAGATGAAAAAAAGTCGATTCGGGTAAACATAATGTACAAATAATAAAATAAAAATACGCCAACGTAAAAAGTGTTGGATTTATTAAAATTACTTAGTGAAATTTAATCTATCTACCGTACACCAAAGCTATAGGATTATTTAAATTAAAAAAAAAAAAAAAAAAAGATAGCAGTTTCGGGTGTCATTGGATATAACTAGATTACTTTGAAATTTTTGCACCTATACCCTTTTTCGTTATCAAAAATCTCCTATAACATTACCGAAACCGTTCGTTAGCTTATGAAAATTCAAACATGACCCTTAAAACAGTTTGTTGATAAATGAAAAATGAAAAACGCACTCGGGATTACGTTATGATAATGCGACATGTGTTACCAACTGATATGAAATAAACAGACCACCATAATTGAGCGTTATTGTTTTTAATTAAATAAATGTTATCATTGAGTCCGTTGTGTATTCGAGTTTGGAAACTGCAAACGTATAGAAATAATAATAATAATAATTGTTGTTATAATAATAAATGTGCACGCAATAGTTTAATGCCCACAAATGATTATTTTACAGTGCTTAAAATGCTGTAAAACAATATTTTAATGAAAAGCATTTACTGTCGGTTGGAAAAACAAAAATATGGTAGGCATACGCCTACATGCACATTGTATTCAATGAGGATTCCGATATTAAATGAGTCAATCCCTATTTACTTATTTTTTTTATGCACCGAGGGACATCGAGAATTTATTTCAAAGTCATAAATATGTAACATTTTACAACAGTATAAATATGTTGTATTATTTATTTTATAATTGATTTTTCATTCGTTCGATAACACGCGCAGGTGTATAATATTTTTTATTCTATAAAGGATAAATAGGTAACTACTACAAATTGCTTTCGTATTGCATATTTAAGATTTCAGAGTGAACAAAACGTGTCGTACTGAATATGAAATTAGGGACTCATGAATAAGTGATGGGTTGGTATTACTTACAAGACTTGATGATTTTACATTCCCCCCTCCTTGGTTAACGGATATTTCCCTCTCGTCCATATATTTACAATGAGTAAACGCAGTTTCGACAATAACTACACTTCAAAGTAAACGTTATGTAACATTGTCAAGGAACAATTTAAAAGAGCATCAATTCAAAAATACAACCAACTCAATTCTATATTACCACTTGAAACGGAAAGAATAAAATTGTATTGCAACTATACTTAAATAGTAATTGTGCAAATATAATTTAATATAATATATTAAATTATATTTATATTATTTTTAATTATATTAGTAAAAAAACAATAATCAAGTATAAATATAAGTTTTCTTGTTTAATGTTTTTCAATAATTTTTGCTATCTTATGGTCAAGTGGTTTGGGAGGAAAATACCTTAGATTCATACTCCGTGTGTTATATACATTTTTGTTTCACAAAAAAATACACGTGTTACGAGTGGATTAATTCGTCCGCCTAATTTAACGTTTGCGTGAAATCATTGTTGAGCGCGTAACAATAATTTATTTATGCACAAAACAAAACCACAGGAAAAAATAATTGAACCGACCACAAACGCTGAAATAACAGCACAAATGGAAATTTCAAACGCAAATGTCAAAAACAAAATGCAGTACGACAAGCTGAACAGTTGGAATTCCCTGTTGACCTCAATAACCGGGACTGAAATTATTATTGCCATATATATACCGTGGCGATACAATGCATATTATTATTATACAATCTCTATTGCCCACAGCCGTTGAATTTTCGTACACAATATCAGATTTGCACAAACCGAAACGTATAGAATGCAATATACATTTCACGGAAATGTTTGGCGAAACAAAAATACACCACGACCACCCCGTCGACCGTTGCTACAGACCCTCCGAAATAGTTTCCAACGTTAGTATATTTTAAATCGATACGCTGCAACACTATACGATAGCGTTATAACGCATAAATATATATATATATAGATAATATGCGAGACCACATTATGACAATGATGGTATACTTTCAGTCAATGAGAACGTACCTATTACAAAGGAAACGGGCTCTGTTATAATCTATTTATGAATTGACAATTTTTTAGGTATTGATCAAAGATTTCAAACAAAAATTAGTATTATTACATAAGTTTCGACGATTTCTACCATATAATATATTGAATACAGCGGGATAAAAATCTATGTTGTTCAATTAAAATAAATTTGCTTAGAATTTGCCCAACCCTAAAAACACTCTTGTATTGTTCAATATTTATAATTCGTGTGTACATGTCATCCACGCAGCAGTGTAATGTTACATCAAAAAGAGTGCGTGAAACCCAGAAAGGGGGAAAATTCAGCTTTTAAAAAATGTATTAGGTACATTTATTTTGAAATGTTACAAGAAAAGGCGGCATATCGATTTGCTAAAATATAAAACTGTCGATGTCGTTTAGTAATTATTTGTTTATTTTAAAAATTGATAGGCAAATATCAAAATTAAAAGACAAAATATAAAGATGTTTAATAACTTTTAACTTTGAGTTCACTTCTCGATAGGTATCTTAAATTTCAAATATTTCATTAGTACACTGTAATATAACGTTATATCATGCTTAATTTCGCGTCATAACTTATTTATAATCATTTTAATAGATATATTTACAGCTAAAACCATAGGCGAGAGGGGGAAGAGGGTTACAGGGTAACTCCAAACCTTAAACACATCAAATAAAATATTTTAAACATAAACAGTTTTCAAAATTTAACATTTTTACTCAAACAACTAAAATTACAGACAGCTTAGAATATTCTGTACAAAGTATCATTCAGCGAATTAATATGGATTTAATATGAAAAAAACTCAAATTTTGAGTCAGGCCTCGCGGAGGTCGTTGGTTCGTGATTGAAAAAATGGTGGTAACACACGTAGTACAGTATAGTGTATACTGTATGTATATCATTCAGTGTTTAGATGAAGGCGGCAATCTGTTTCCGCAAAGACCCCGACGGGCCAAACAGACCCATAAAATACATAACAAAGAACGATTTATTATAAGCAAACACACATACACCAGTCACCAGTGGTGCCATTTGGGGTTGGGGGCATGGCCCCTCCCAAGAAAATGCTTACCATGTGTTGTTAATATTATCAACCCTTTTGAAAGTATGACGAATAAAAATGTAAAATAAATACATTTTAATTATGACAAAATAATTATTTAAACTATCATTTATGTATAATTTAAATTAATTAATTAATATACAACTATTATAAACAAACGTATTATATTTTGTTTGTATTGAACTTTGGTATTTT
Source organism: Stegophylla sp. TES_Ste_2020 (assembly GCA_025469315.1). NCBI lineage: Eukaryota > Metazoa > Arthropoda > Insecta > Hemiptera > Aphididae > Stegophylla > Stegophylla sp. TES_Ste_2020. The sequence continues at coordinate 39,807 of JAIPRM010000614.1, read as the reverse complement.
TTTCTAGAAACAAAAACCTTATTCAGACTTAATAACATTTTTAACAATATTTGATTTTTTTGAGCCAAGTATAAGAGTGTTATGAATTCCAAATTTAAATGCATATAAAAGCGATTAGTCGAGCCAATATTTAAGAAATAAAATTGGAACAAAGATAGAAAACAGTGTTGATAATCTTTGTTTTTATTTTCAATATGAGAGAAACATAATATTTATTAAAACATATTTTATAAATATTATAGTGAAATTATTAACCGAGTTTCACTCATAGTTGTTTTTTGATATTAATTTATCGTTTGTTTCAAAATTAAATTTATTTAATATGCCACCACCATTATATCCTATATGAAGAGTGAAAAACAATTATATGATTGTTTCATTTTTTATATGACGTAACATATTTTATAAATATCTATGTAAATATATGGATATGTATAAACTACATATCGAACACTTTCCCCCCCCCTCTTAGCCAAAGAACGAAGCCACCAAGTAAATGCACACACACACACACACACACACACAAATCCCTGAGTGATACCTAGTAATAACAGACTTGAAAACGGAAGCCAAACACTATAAAATCAAATTTTTATTAGTACGAACAGACGTCGAAGTCGCGACGATCGTCTCCGTCACGATTAGAAAAATATAATTTAAAGACAGACGCGACGACGGCACAGAGTGTGTTGGTGGTAGGTGGGGTGGCATCTCGTCGTGGGTCGCATGTGCGCGGGCGCACGCAACGGCGTTTGGCTTCTCGCACGTTTTGGCCCCAACGATAACGCGCGAGGGAAACGTTTTTTGAATACACGTTCGTTCGTACGGCAAACGGATAATCGCCCGAACAGACATGTCGCGGCGCGCGTTCAGGTCGAAACGGCCGAGCCATGACGGATATACCTATTAGTGCAATGTATGCGTGGGTAACAACATCAATTAGTCAAATAAATACTAATTCATGCACGATAAATGGTTAAATGTGACTCTCCATCATGAGGTCAAGTCAAATACAATACACTAGTTATCTACATCAAACGAATGACTTCCATGTGAGTGACTTCACGTTCTGTGGTCACAATTCTGCGGCGCGAAGTGGAATTTATAATAAATATGCTCTTTTTCCTACATCTGTCCGAAAACGTATTTCTGTAATAATTACAATATGCCAATATGCCGTCACTATTGAAAATATAAACCTCGACTAATCAAAATAATAATACTAGATCACTAATTCTGATAAGAAAATGTCGCATATTACACAGGACATAAAAACGTAATGGGTATTTTAATTAATAATTAATAGTATTTTACAAAATCTGATGGAAATAATGTCTGTATTATAATTATCTTCATAACATATTATATCTGTACTTCATTTTGAGCCAGTTTGTATTCAAAAGTGTTTATATCTATATTAAAAAAAGTATTACGTAAGGTAACCAATTAATTTATTACCTAATTAAAGAATAAAGTTAACTCATTTAAAAATTTTAACTAATACATTTTTATATTATATAAAATAGACAATCACAATTGTTGACCTATTTAAAGATGGCTGAAAATGGCAACACTTATCAAGTGATACCAAGGGGTGGACACGTGTGATATAAAAATATATCACGTTGATTTCAGCATAATCATTATTCGTACAGGGTTTATACCGGATAAGGATCGTGAATGAACTGTCAAACGCATGCAACGTGTAAAGTTTTGTATGTCTAGCACAGCAGGCGGTGAAGCCAAGAAGTTCTAAACACGATTTCGCGGCAAAGTTCGATCGAAAGGACGTGCCGCTGAGTCGTCGACCTAACCTAACCCAACGGTAAACGGCACGGCGGTCGGTAAACTCACGATAGTACTACCACTATAGACATATATAATAACAAATATGTAATATATATGTTATTATATATGTCTATGACTACCACAGATAAAACAAACCAGATGGTGCACGTAGTCCTATTCAACCCATGTAATTTTCAAAAATGTAAACAAACCCAAATCTGACCTCTTATCAGTGTTCACCACTGACAGAGGAAAAAAAGTTACTAACTAGAAATTATTGTTTTCCAACTACATATCAATGGCGTTTATCGTTTGTTATGATTAGAGATCAGATTTATATGCACTTAAAACCCCGAAATAAGATGTTTTCATGCTCTATAATTTCATCAAAATAATCTTTAATATTAAAAAATATTCTTTTAGAAATATATGATCTTTCATAAAAATGTATAATATACTTAAAAAACAAATGAAAGTAAAATTTATTGTGCACATGTTATGTAATAAAAGAAATACTCAGTGTTATGATGTGAAAATAATAATGGCATGTTAAAAAAAAGAACTAAATATATTAATTATTAACATGTCCCTTATAAATGTATTATCATACTAATATTGTTACATGCCTATATATTAATATAATATAGTGTTTAAGTTGTACAGTAAACTTTAATCTACATAATTCGGAGAGACAGGGGGCTAAAAATTTATGGAAATCATAAATAATTTTGCATTTTTTTTACAAACTATTAAATTTTTTGTGAAATGTTCAAATAAATCTCAAAATATTTCTAAAACATATTATTTTACGCGAAATATTCTATAAACTCAAAATGTGCTTTGTATGCGCTAAAAACTTTTGTGAATGAGTTCATAGGAAAATGAATCGTCGAGAAAGCTCATCCAATCTAAAATGCATACTCTCAGTAAAAATATGTAAAAACATCAAAATCCGGTCTCTAGTTATGATGCTGTACAATCCTGGCAAATAATCTACAAACCTTTCCCAGTTCTGTTTCGCGCGCCAAAAATCGTTTAACAGTATAATATAGATATTATATAGTATAATATAGATAGTAAAAGGCGTTGCAAATTAACTCAATAATTCCTTATACGCTGAATCGAGGTCAACTAGTGTTGTCGGAAAATTAAGAAGTGCACCATCTGGTTCCGTGTGATCCGGGCACTAACGGTCGCGAGCCTCAGAACTTTCGCGCGCAAGTCGTCAAGACGGGAATTTCCTCGTTTTCGCCTCAGCTATCTCTTGTACGCGGCACCCCCCTCAGACAGCAGCTCATCGTACCCCCAACTGTGTCCGATAATGATGATGATGATGATGATAATAATAATAATAATAATAACACAATGATAATGATAACGCCCGGTCGTGCACGGCGGCGGCGGGGCGTTAGTGCAGCACACACTGCGCCGTGGTGTTCGTGTGCGGCGGCGCGGACGGACGCGCTCTCCTCGACGAAAGGGGCAATACGCGCACACACACACGCGCGCGCGCGCACGCGCGTTATAATCAAAGGTCGGCGGCGACGGTGGGGTAGTAGTGATCGTCCGCCGGGCGGCGCGCTGGTTAAAAGCGTCAGCGCGCACGCGCCGCACGGTATTGACCTATATCGAAGGTTATTTCGGCGCGCGCGGCGTTTCGCCGCGACTCGGTGCCGTCGCATGCACCGCCACCGACTATACGACTCCCGAGACACCGACTCCGTTTTCCCGTCCCCCACCCTCCCCACGCGCCTTCATCGCAGGAGCCATACACACACGGACACCACTCTTTACGACAACGCGGTGTATACAGGGCGATCGGCGACACCACGACTCTGTGGAGGTTTTCGACACACTTTACGCGCGCCGTGACGTCACGCGAACCCCAAGTCATTATCATTATCGACTGTCGGGTCCCCCGTACGATTGTCGACCTGGGTAGTATGATGTAAAAAAAAAATTATTACAATTCGAAGAAATATACAACAATAAACACGCGTCTTCGTTGATGGATGACTTATTGAAATCGGTTTTGTTTTTCCGAGCGTTCAAAAATAGATTATTATCCCCAATATGAGGCAGTCTAGATTTGATGGGAAAAAAACGGTGGATTTTCGACAATCGGAAGCGTTTGTATCACCTGCCGAAGTTTCTCAGGTTTTTTACCACTGTATCACACTGTACGCGCGCACGAGACGGCGGTAAGGCGACGGGTTCCTTTTCGGTCGGCGGCATCTCTAACCACAACAAATCACACACAAAACACACGAAGCTTCGGGACGCCGTCGTGTGCCGGGATTACATTTTTTATTTATTTATTTATTTTTTTTTTTTTACCACACGGGTCGTGTATTCTCGTCTTTTTTGCCGCCGTTCTGACAGTCCTGATGACGAGGACGCGCAGGACAAAAGTACAATAAAATTACGTCCAAAACGTTCGATCGATAGCGCACACCATTAACGTACGCGCATATTATTCTTGTAAACAGTCGTTGTCTCACGTTACAATATAATATTATAGTTCACGGCAACGTAAACGATTTTCCATCGACCAACGACCTTTTTAAATTTTTTTCCGAATACATGTCACGAGTTCAGAGGATGGCGATAAATTTCCAGTCGATTGAATAACGATTATAATAATAATATTATTATTATTATTATTATTATTATTTTTTTTTTTTTTCGACGTTCAGAAAAATAGGGAGAGCTGCTCACACCGACGGCGGCGTGTATGAGCGAGTTAAACGTACACGCCCTGTCGTATCCACCGCCGCTGCAGCCACATTATCATAGGCATGCCGGGAGACGGCGGCGGTGGCCAGGTGTGGATAAAGAAAAGCGCGGTGAGAAACCCGAAAAGTGAATGGTTTGGAGGGTAAAAAAGGGACGACGGTTTTTCTGACAGGACTGCCACCGTCACCATCGCCGCCTACACTCCCACCACCGCCGCCACCCCCGCCAACGGTGCAGTCGATCGATCACCGTTTGGATTTTCTCGTAACTCGTTACACATACCAATGTAAAATAACGGGACAAATGAACAATTGAAAACGGTCAAAAACCATAACAACCACTCGCCGGAAACGGCATAGTGAGTTTATTCCCGATTTACCGACGTTTAAGACCCGCTTATTTGTTTTTCATACTTCGCCGCAACACCGCTACTGATTTTCGGCAAAGGATTTCAGTGAGAAAATTCTCGATTTTTCACGGCATACAACAGAGCACACTTAACCAATTTCGCCTTCTATCCAAATTACGTAAATTGAATTATTTAGTTTAAAACAATATTCATCATTTATTAAATGTTGACATACTCTACAAGCACGATCAGTGCCGCATTAAAAATTAAGACCCCTAAGCCTTATTATATTTATCATTTTTATTCACAAACCAAACACATAGTGGTTATAAAAACCTCTTGTATTATTTTTTTTTTACATTCTCAGTGAAGCGAAAAAGATATTTATATTAATTTTATTTCAATTTCTATTTTATTAACTTAAGTTTGTAATGATATTTATTTTTTTTTGTATTTTTTAGATTCTGAACGGAGCGAAGAAATTGATGATTTCACAATGATATTAATTTTATTAATTTCTTTTCTTTCTGAGAACACTTTTTCGTATAGAAATACTTGTACAAAAAATTTGATCAGTAACTTTAAAGATCCGAAATTACACCCAAAGAGGTCATTTTTAAAATTTCTCAATACTTTCTCAATACTACGAGAAAAATCTGTCGAAAAATTAACAAAAGACGGTAAATTATGGTATTACCGGAAATCTTATAAAATTTAAAATTGTTTTTTAAAATAACATCAAAAAAAAATGTAGCTAGAAACTTGAAACTTTCACCAGCTACAAAAAATGGTCACGGGAACACTTCATAGAAATTTAAAAAACAATCAGTTTTGAGTTTAAGTATAGCATTTTGAAAATATTGAAAATTTATCGGTTTTTATAAGTTTTTACCTCATAATATTTTTAATTCTCGACTTCAAAACTTAATATAACCTCATTTACATATATGTCTTATTGACCTAAAAAAATCTTGAAAATCTTAAGTGATCCTTTTTCTCTATAACTGTTTTAAGTAAACATTTCGACAGAATTCGTTAGTTTTACCTAAAATTGAACTTTAACGTACATAAAAGAAAATTGGTACAACCTATCTTTATGAAACTTGGTACCTGAAGTAGAATTTAATTGCGAATATTTTGGCGCAATATAACTTTTTACTAACGAAACATTTGAAAACATTTAACAAGGGTTTGATTAAAAAAAATAGGAGAAAGTACGAACATATATTATGATATTTCTAGTTTACGAACACCCAAAAAGGTTGGTAATATTGTTTTGCCATCTTTTGTATTTTTTGACGCTGAGTACGATGATTTGAACTGAAATCCACGCGCAACAATAATTTTCAAATAATTCGATTTTTCTCTCGACTCAATTTTTCAAAATTTGGGAAAAGGTACTCAAAGCTTTTTTTTTTAATCTAAACTTTATAAAAATTTAAGTATAGGTAGGTAATAAAATAAAAATATTTTAACGAAAGAAAATTTTTAAAATGTGAAATTTTTTTACTTTTACTTTTAATAAACTTTATAATTTTTAAGTAAAATTGCCTTATTTAGACTGAAGTTCCACTCAGAAATGTTTTATCGAAAAAATTATTTATCGTTTCTTTAAAATTTAACACGCTCATCAAATCCAACTCGAAAAGCGAAGAATGCCCATGGTGCGAAGTATGTCCGGCTTTTTAACCATGCAATTTACATTAAATAAATTTCATTGAAAAAAATGAATAAAAACAAAGTATAATAAAAATAAGTGTTTTGTTTTTTTAACAGAAAAACAGAAGAAGAATGATTGTGATTGCCCCTTCTATTGGCTTATTCATTAATCTGCCCCTGCGCATGAAAACATTAGGCCTAATTCTAAATATGTATAATGGATTTTGATGCTAGGAAAAACAAAGGTTCCATTTTATCATTTTTGTTTTACATAGATTCTAAGTAGGTCGAAGAAACTTGAGATTGAAGTGGCTTTACAATGATACTTATTTATTTATTATTATGGAACACTTTTTTTCCTCGGAAAAGTGCACGGACCAGAACGTCTAGAGGAAGTTTCCGGTATAGAATTTTGTTTGCATAGTACATTAAAGAGGCCATTTCTTGAAATGCTCAATAGTTTTTACAAGTGTATGGAAAAACTACCAAAACACTAAGTATTTTTCGTAAACTAGATTTTTATGAGGTCGATTTTAGTAATTTAGTCGTATAGCTCCATAATTAATTGTACGTTAAAAAAACTTTTAAAAAAATAATAAATAAAATTTGATTCACTTTGGGATAATATACAATTGTAAAATTGTAAAATTTTCATGTTCTGTAAGTTTTTTCCTAATTAAATTTTGAATTCTTGATATTATGAACTGAAAATTTAATACAGCTTTTTTCATATATATGTCTAACGGTTCTGAAAAAATCTTAAAAATATTTGGTCAACTTTTTTTAAAATTCGCTTAAAGTTAGAATTTCTTAGAAGCTGGTCATTTTCACGAAATATAACAAAATTTTTTTCTTTTAATAATTATATTTTTTTCAATGGAAATGTCACAAAACTTAAAATTTTTGACTAGGTAGAAATGGTTTTCACCAAAAGATTCTTTATCAGTTTTTCTGAAATAAATAAAATTAATTTGATAGATTTTTTACTTTAGAACCGATTGATCAAGTTAATTTTTATTAGCTCGTGCTTTCTTCATCAATAACATTCTTATAGTCTACAAAAAGTTGTATGGGATTTATGTTTTTCATCTCTCTCATTTTTCATCATTTTCGATTACAAGATTCTATCGTGTTGAGAATTATTTCATTATTTGATTTTTGTGTGAATTAAATTAAGTCAAATTTGACATGAAAAATATCAATTTAAAAAATGATAAAACAATTTAACACAGTAATGTAATTAGACAAATTTATATAGCCAAAAATGTGAACACACGAAAATATAAGCTAAAAATAAAAATACACACATTAAAAAAATAATAAATATACGAAGAACAATTAAAAAATGTATAAATTATAAAAAAGAATAATATAGATCGTGTATATTTCTTATTTGATTTTAAATAACTTAATATAATAATAAATAAATGAATAATTTTGAAATACATATCTCGCTATAATGTTATATTGCTCATTGGAATACGTGCGTAATGAACACGTCATGATGAATTCATGAGGCAAAAAAAAAAAAAAAATAAATACACGTATCGAATAGTCAGTGCAGGACGTGGGTTTACGTGAATATTATTGCTTCTTGTAACATATTGCCCGGACGTTTATGACTTTTGCATATGTTTTCTACTGGAACAAGTTAGACGATGCCTTTCTAGCTTAAAATGTGTTTCAATAACATAATTGTGGATACTCATTTCTGTTTTTCATTTATTGGCTTTTTCTCTTCATATAGAATTTTAAGGCGACTCTCTACGCCATTTGTAATAATTATTTTCCACTTTAAAACAAATGTGAAAATTTGTTATTCTTTTTGAAAAAAAAGTATTTGTTACCAATAATAATATAATGCTATAGTACATAATGTCATAATGTCAATAGTAATTAATGAATTTAATATGTAGAACTGTTTTGTGTATTTTTGGGTAATTTTAGGAGTTTTTTCACGTCATAATAGTTAAATATTGATAGCATTTGTAGGACGTCGACACCAGAGCCCAACTCCTCGCAGCACTACACTGTGCGCGCGTGTATGTAGGCATAATATCGACTGATTTTACACTTGTGTAGAGTTATTATACATACTCAAAGAACTAGACCCGAAACACGCGACTAGCTTCCGACACTAAACCGGGTGAAACCCGATTGGCGAACGTTTGACCTTTTTTGCAACACGATTGCGAACGAAAAATTATTTTATACCCTAAAATGTAACGATTGTGAACGATTTTTCATGCGACGTTGCCAAGTTTAAATGCTGTTATTTTTCCCCCATCTATCGAGTTTGTCAGTACCATTTCTTAACTATTAATGTACATGTATATGATGTGATAATTGATTGTAATAATTAGGAAGCAAAATTGTATGGTTATTTTTCTATTATAAATATTAAATAACATTAAAAAAGTAAAAGTGACTAAAATGTCGGATTAATTTAAATACATAAGATGTAAAAATAGATACCTATCATGATTTATTTTATTCGTATTTTATGAAACATATACAGTTAAAAATCAATAAATAAAATTATAATCAATACAGTAATTAAAAAATTGCAGTAGGTTACATTTGAATACATTGTTACATTAAAAATTAAAATTAAAAAAATTAAAGTGACTAAAATGTTTAATTAATTAAATTTTTTTCCTTAATATAAATTACCTGTTTTCTTTAAATATAAAATTAAATTGTTGTCTTGTTTATATTCTTCATAATTATTATTATGAAGTTTTATTGTTGAATAAATTCTAGAATGAACTTTTTTAGCCATAAGTTTATGCACATTATTATTAATAGAATTAATTATTGTGAAAGTTTGTGCTTGTGTTTGATTTAAAACGTTTTAAAACTTGTGTTTGTTTTAAAACGCGGAAATCACTAAATGTGTTGGAGGATGGGGATTGTAAAATTGACCGTTGTACGTCCTATTTTACGCAATTCTTCATTGTATCTTATCTGGCAACATCGCATGAAAAAAGGCAGGTAAAAACGATCGCAATCGTGTTACGGAAAAAGGATTCGCAATCGTGGCATTCGCAATCGTGTATCACCGCACCAAACCAACTAATTTTCATAAGCCTGCGTGAACCCGGTAAGTAAAAATGAAGTCGGATTCGTATTGATTTTTTATCCGTGTACTAGGCGCAGAAACTCGGCATGTAAAATAGTTTTCGCCTAACTATTGTGAAATCGGCTTAAAAGCGTCCGATTTCCCTCCACATGGCCGCTGTATGTACATTATACAATATGTATAAGACAACTGAATATTATTGTCGTCGCTACTGGCATTGCGTGCTTGATGCCACTGCCGTCGCAACCGTGCTGTCCGATGTAAATAACTAATTATATTCTCGCTGCCGCCACCGCCGCCGCCCAACCCGCGTGGCCGCGTCGCTGTATATAATAATTATTATTAGCCGAGATGTCGCATAATATATTATGTATATACACACAGGGGGGTCATTGAAATTATTATTGCACGTTAGTAAAACGGCAGGGATTACGTAACAACTTAATGTCAATTCCCTGGCGCATTTTCACCAATTAAAAATTCAACAACCCCGATGATTTACGGCGAATTATGACGTCTCTGTACTGCTAGAACTGTTATCGGCATTGATTACAAACGCATAGATTAACCGATTGGAAACATCTACCACATACTATGCACAGAGTTAAGCATGTTAAATAATATTTTTACGTAGTTTGAATTAAAAGATTAAAATTTACGTTTTTTAAACAATTCCGTTGAGTATAATGACGTTTGTATAAAAACACGACAAATTTCCGTCCAAAAATAAACCTACACAGTTCTAATTACAAAAATTTAACAAAACCACTGAGTTGAGTAAAAATTATTTAAAAAACAGAAATAACTAGGCGAGTAAATTTTTTAACATAATTAAACTATTTATGTTTAAAATAATCAAAAAAAGTAGTTCAAACATTACTTTTAACTTTTTTTCTAGTTCAGTACAGCGCCGATGATATGCGTCAGGCCAGGGACGCTGGAATCGGGGGGAGGGGGACAATAGAAGCACTTTCCCCCGGATATTTTTGAAGAGCAAAAGAGTATGTTTCAAACCCTCCTCCAAGTATAAGCGGTAATAACAATTATGATTAGAATATAATTCTACACAGTGCCGCAGCTAGTAAGAGGCAGAGGGAGTATTATTTTGCCCTGTGTGATGAAATTTCGGAGGTGGCGAAATAACAGACACACTATTGTTATAGTAATTTCAAACCTGTATTATGTAACACATAGTTGATTTTTTCCACCCCTTGCTGTAATTTAGAAGTCGATACGAGCATATATAAGTAAGTACATGGCACAGTAAAAAGGCATCGGTATTGTATAGTAAAAAACTCTAAACCCAAGGTTTGCCCCCCTAAAAAAAAAAAAAAAATATTATGTTCTGGCGTCCCTGCATGAGTCTCTGTGCAGAGGGTATGATGGACTACTGATAAAAATTATTAACATAACCGCCATTAATTTATTGTAAATCTGTTGGTGTCAGAATCATAATAAACTTACTTGATTTGGAGTTGACCTAATAAGAGTCCATCATGAACGTACATGAATTAACATATTGTGTTTAAAGTAGTATTGATATAAATATTTTTAATGACAGATTTTTGAACTATAATTTTGTTGTAACTACATGACGTCTTGATTATTATATTAACTAATAACATAATGATAAAATCATATATATTCTAATGGTCTAAAAATGTTTTGAAATAAATTCGATTATTATTCCGATAGTGAGTTGTTTATACTTACGCGGAGTTAGCAGAAGTATAAAATAACTGAATACAATAGAATTTTCGTTTGTAACTATACACACAGTACATAATATAAAATATGATTCACTATTAGTAAATTATCTTAATATATAATTATGTGTTATTTCGAATTTTTAAAAATATAAGTATAAATTTATTAAAAATTATGGTGAGAAATGGGAATACGAATATTATAGATACGTAAATTAAGTTCCGTTGTTTTCTCAGTATAATTGTCGTGTTTGCACTACAAATATACTTATAGTTATAAAAAAAAAAAAAAAAAAAGCCCTAAGTCTGCTATTCGTCAGGAAAATATCGAAAAATATTATAAAAAAAAAGTGGCAGTTCTAATATACGATTAAAACATAATATTCATGAGAATACATTTTTCGAATAATCTCAGCTATTTATTTTAAGTTATCGGACTATTTTTATAATATAGTTAACTCTACCAAGTGTCACGCGGTCTGTATCCCGGTAAGTAACTTTTTTTTAATCAATTTTTTTTAAACCTATTTTATGCATAATTTAAAACAACACTAACATTACGTTTTTACGAAATAAAATGATTCTTACTACGTTTTAAATGCATATTTTTTTTTTTAATAGCAACCGCTACTTTTCACTCAATATTCAAAAGTAGAATATTATTTTAGGTTCTGAGAGAAGCAAAGAAGCTACAATAAATAGTATTATTATTATTTTTTTTTTCTGTTCGCGTTTTCGTATAAAAATATTTGTCCAAACGTATCAGCCAGCAACTTTCTCAAACAGAATTTACCTCTAGATGGTACTTTTAGGTCATTTTTCGAGCTTTAAAAACATGCACATTTTAGTGTTAATGTTATTTTAATTATTCATAAAAAAAGCTTTACATTTTTTTCTGGTTATTGACCAGGATTTATACCTCTGTGTGCAGATACTTATACGACTGATTTATATTTTTAATGTAATAACATGTTCTGGCATATTTCTGAATATTTAAAATTAATTTAACTACAACAAATAATCATTATCAGGCTCTTAAATTTTTATTTGTTGCAAATGTGCCAAATTGAAACTTTTAATGCGTAATTTTAAATTATAAATTAGGCTGACAATTTTTTTTTTTTTTATGAAGAAAAATTTGTTTAGGAAAATTGAACTTTATTGCTTTTTATTAAATGATAATTTAAATAATTAAAAATTAAAAAAATTTTTTATAAATGGAACTCAAAATATATATTTGTCTTTTAGGCTCGATACCTTTTATTATCTGTGAATACAGCAATAATACAAACTCTCATATCTCCAGTATTAATGAAACCTATAAAATTGATAAGATTTTCTGTACCGGCACTGGACTTATTGAAACCATAAATATGTCCAAACTGTATGTCATAAATAATAGTTGTCGTACAATTACATTATATTATAGAAAATAATTAATTGTAAGTCAAAAATTTTTAATAAGTGTCTATAAAACAAAATAAAGCCTTATAACAATGCGGTCTAGATATATAGATATTTTAAAGGAAATTACTGATGAATAATCTTTAAAATTAGTTTTACATATTATCAGAAATGGTGTGAATATAACGAAAGTTAAGCCTGACGAACTCAGTGATAAAACAAGCAAACAAAGTCTATGAAAAAGTAAACTTTATTAAAAATTCAATTTCCGATTTTAAATCAGAAATACGTAGTCGTAGTAGATTCTTGGCACAACAAAATTACAACGTAGTATTTGGACCATGTAAATATGGCCAAAAGTAATAACCCTTGTAAGTTTTATCAATATCTTTTTTTTTTTAATAAAACACTACGATAAGTGATTTGAAACACATCAAACCTATGTAAGAACAAACTATAAAATACTATCACAACAGATAAATTCGTTCTAAATATGATAAATAAATGAATTACAAATTATTAGAATATATATATAACAAAATAACGAGTATTTTTTTCCAGTAAAAGTTTACAAATAAAATGATAAATCGTAATTCAAATAAACCATTCCTTCGAATCGTTTACACAACTTATTAAATACATTTTCGACATTTATTGCACGTATCCTTTATTTATTTATTTAAATTAGGTACTCAAATTATATTTTTGCTTAAATAAATATAACACACAAGTTAATACAAAATTATGTAAAATAAAATACACAATTACAATGATGTACATACCAACTAAGCATTAACCATAATATAAAATTAGTAGATTTTACCAGGGATTTAGTGGCGTGGTGCTTCAAAACAGTATACGGGCAATTACAAAGACACGGAAGAGAAGGGGGTCATTTATCATTGATTTTAGTCCATTTTATACTTAGCTGTAGACAAATTTGAGTGTTGTTATTAAAAAGATGAGAAGTTATAGAAATTAAACATTTTTGTCTATATCTTGTAGTCTAGCTGGGTAACATCTATTCTATAACCTAGGAAATGTATATTTGTGGTTTTTATACATATAATGATAATTTGTAAAATAATTACATATTAAAGATTTATTTTGCGTACATTAATACATTTTTAGTAAAATGTATTTCTTAAAACAAATTTTGACACAAAAATACTAAATTACAGGTATGAAAAAAAATAAAATGTTAATATTACAAAAGTTATAAAAATATTTATTTGAACATTTATCGTCGTTTAGATTTTGATAATATAATATGTTCAGATGTCTAATGCATCAAATTTATTTTATTTACGAGTACAATATTTTAATTTTTATATTTATTAACTGACATCTATCAGAATGTAAATTTTTATTCAAATTATTTAAATTTTTATAAAATAATCATAAAAATAAAAATAAATATTATTTTTTCATACGTATTTTATGGATATAAATGAAAATTTGGATGCTTATTTTGCCAATTTCACCTTCTATAACTTTTCATCCCTAGTTATTAATATTATATAAAAAAATAAATAAAATAAAAGATGCGTTTATTTCTACATCGATATAAATAATAACTATATTATTTGTGTAAACGATTAAACTGAAAAGTTGAATTTAAAACACGTTTTAATTATTGCTCCCCTCCTTCAATTAAAGTCCTAGCAATAACCTTATATCTAGACCAATTGAAATCTAGACACATTGGTATCTAAGGGCCTTCGGCCAGCTCTAGGTTTTAGCTGTATAAGTTAAACACTAAATTAGAAATTACTCGGAGTAAATCTCATATTATATTTAGGACTTCAGCTGGTAGGGGGTTAGTGGTCACAATAAATGTGGATCGATTGATTTTACACGTACACATCGACAATTTTTTACTGCGATAATGTCTTCCGTTTAATTCGGGGTCCGGAACAAACCCTTCGGTCACCACTACCCATGGCCTCAGTGCATACTCTTATGGCGTCATCAGCCATAGTCGACGACCCGTATTGCTGTCGTAACGATTGTATAACAACAAAATCGGATATAGTTTACATCGTATACTTTACACGACGAATTCGACACACGAGACAAATATGATAATAATCATCATCGTAATACAAACTATACGCGACAGTCATCGATCACCAGAAAACGGACAAAGTTTTCCGAAAGAGTTCATTGAATTCACATGGTATTACATAAGATTGTACCAACCCTAAAATATGCGCATAATCTTAACGATACAATTTTAAATGAGCTCGTCGTCGTTTTGTGATCATTTGGTGTAAGTTTTCGAACAAAGTGTAACAAACGCGATATATATATATATACATATATGTCGTAGGCATATAGTCAAATCAGGCATTTTACTAAATTCCTAGGCAAATAGTAAAATAATTTAATTTTTAGACGATTTTATTATCTACCTAGGCATTTAATTAAATGCCTATTTCTAGTTAGACAAATACTATAAATGGAAAGTTTTAATATTATTTTAATATTTTAACTATATTTTCTTATAAATTATTTACCATTATATAATTTAAACTAGTTATACTTTCTAATTAGTTATTTATATAAAAATGATGGATAATATATTAATATGTAAAAATATTTATTATTTCGTGTCCTTAGATACTTATGGTTTGAAACATTACAATTTAAATTATATTTTCTTATTAATTGTTTATATAAAAATTATGTACAATATATTAATATATAAAATACGTAGGTATGTGAAGTATTCATAATTTCTTGTCGTTAGATACTAATGGTTTGAAACATAAATTAAAATGTAGTTAGTTAATTTTTAACTATATTTAAATATAGTTTAAATTTTAAAACAATATAAAAACGTTCCATTTTTAGTATTTTCCGGACTAGTTATTTAACTAAATGCCTAGGTAGATAATAAAAGCGTATAAAAATTAAATTATTTGAAATTAGTAGAGTATTTAGTAAAATGTCTGAATTGACATATATATATATATATACTTCCATTTTGAACATGAATTTCTTACCGTTCATTAAAATCAGAGAAATAATATCGATCTACATCAATTATTTATTTTAAATACCTACAGCAGAAAGGTATGAAAATTAATGATACAGGCATCCGTTATGTATCAGAATATATTTAGTTTGGTCTTACAAAAGGGACTTAAATGGACCATATTGAATGAATTATGTATTTTCGGACATTTTGTTCAACACACACATTACATTTCACCCAACTTTAAACGGGTATACGGTATACGGTCCGGTGATCGTAAAATACAACGCGTTACCGAAATAACTTTAATTTTCGATAGATTTATTTCATTAGTAATTACCATATCAAATCGATTATCTACGATTAATGTTAGCACTCGAGTTGTTTTCAATAGTTCGTTCAATTTATTCATTCTTTATAACATCAATTAATATACCACCACACAATAGCTTGTATTTTCAACACATTATCTATTACGTGGGTAAAATTAAAAATCTAACGTTAAAACTGCAAAATTCGTTGACAATCAAAAACATTGAAAATATATTGTAACTCAATAAACCGTAAATGAATTTGATCCTTAATGCATTAATTAAAAGATATACAATATATACCTACATAATGTAATATACTATGCTTGCGTAATTAATAGAAGAGCAATTTAATAAACCTTTTAAGTCATTACAGTTAACTTAATTTCATTCCATAAACTTAAGGCGTAATATTATTTCACGAAATAAGCTATTAAAACAAACTAAATATCAAACGCCAAAATGTCTTAACGACTTGATGTTTAATAAACTTCGGCTAAATAATTTTAAGCGTTTGATGGGAATGAAGAAAACGGCACCGTTACAGAATCGAAATAAATATTTTAATAACATCAATCATGTTTTAAATGATACGCTTTACCTTCAGAATAACTAAACAAGAAAACGTGGGAACGACTTTTGTCTGTTAAAATTGCTTCGAGTGATTTAAATTACAATTCTACGAAGACTATTTTACAAACGTTTTAAAATGTCTCGAAATAATTCCAAGCATTAAATTAAGAGCATTGAAATTTTTATTTATAGTTTTTTCTATGAAATGTACAATACAATAATTTTCACGCTGTTTTTGCACTTCGAGCATGTTGAGTAAAATAGCATTAACCTTTGTCACGAATTTACCTTGTTACGATTGAAATTACGAAAATAACCTTTTCTTTTTTGTTTTATTTCAGTAAACTTTTGAATTCAATCACTAGAAGTTGCTTTTTGATTTAGAATTCGGAACTTTATTCTGCGAAGCATATTTGAACAAAATGTTTTATGAAAAACATTTCTGCATAATTGCTGTTGTTTTTTCACATTTTTGCACAAAACGATCAAGAAATTCAAAAATAGTTTCTCTTGAAAACAATCTCAGTTTAGTTTTTATTATTTATAAAAACGTAACGCGTGATTCGTTGAAATTCTATATATTTATAAAAATATTTTCAAACAGAAAATCTACAATCATTTTAAAAACCAACAGCTCGTCACTTCGCCTTATGTACTAGAAAGAATATGCGGGTTTTTATTTCAGTAGCCACAACGACGAAGAAAGTCAACAATGATGATCATTAAACACATAAGTAAAAAACATGTATCAACCACGAGTCCAGTATACAAGAGGACAGTTTTGGTAAGTTTTGGGCAATAGGCTCTTAACAATATGCACCCCAAGGAATGTGAATACGAGGGGTTCTCGTTTAGTCGAGTTTTTAAAAAGTATAATGTATTATGGTGAAATTTTTAACAGTGCATTTCTCCACCTCATTTCTCAAGACTTTCTGGGTATACAGTGGTCATGATCAAAGTAAATTATTGTAATTTCGAATCAATATTATGCTATAATAAAAAAAAATTTTAAAAAAATAATAATATTTTTAAGTAAAAGAAAACAATTTTAAACAAATAAATTACAAATTAAATATTTTTACGTTGAAATTAATTGTTTTATTTTAAATAATAATGACATATCTCTATATTATCTCTATATTGTTTCGAGTTTTTTTAATCCTCTTGAAATACTTACCCAAAAAGCAATCTGCCTAAACACAAAGAGTTAGTATTTGAACACAAATCGATTAGCAATTTTGAAGTTAAATAGTGAGACGCAGACATCATGCTCAGGTATACTTATAACAACACTTATTGATAATAATTATCAATTATGTTATTTTATATTACAAGACTACAAGTCAGACAACGTAGAATATTTTCAATAAAAATGTTTCGAGAACTGATGAGTTACATTCACAACTTCAAGATACATCACAATGACTTGTTACACGCGCGTAGAATTTGCATATACTTTTCAAATACGCTTAAAACAAGTAAATCTCGAGCTTGTTATATTAGATCTATAAAGTAGATTATCGCACATTTCTTTTGTTCTTCACAAATTTGAAAATCTAAGATATTATTAGAATAACTAAGTCAAATTAACTACGTTTTATCAGTGAGCCTTTTAAATTAAACGAGTAATTAGTTAAAAAAGTGAATAATTCATTGCGTAATTCAAATAATTGTAATAGTGTTTTCCCTCGAAAAAGCAATTTCACTTCAGTAAGATAAAGTAGTCCTTTATGAATATTTACCATATCATCACACAATATTGTGAAAAATCTAGTACTTAATGATCGATATTTCACAAAATTTATAATTTTTACTGCCTCATCAAAGAAATTTTTAAAGGTACTGGCATTTTTTTTTTTTTTAGTAAGTACTTGACGATGAAGAATGAAATGTCTGTTATTAAATTTTTTGTCTCACCTTTAATTCACGCGATTACACCAGCTCTTATCTGTGCAAATATTTATATAATTTCCCCACGTCAAACCCTCAACATTTTCAAGGTACTAAATATTTCATTACTAGTCGTATTAGTAGGCAAAGGTTGTCATAATAATAAGCATTCTTCAAAAGAAGTTTGATATTTATAACAAATGAATACAAGCAATACAGATAATCGAGAAACGTCAGTGGATTCGTCCATTTGTAAAGAAAATTAATTATATTTAAGACAAGATATTATTCAGTTTTTATTCGAACTGATAATATAACGTTAATTATATGTCTAACCGTATCGGAATACTGAATAGTATTTATTTGTTTCACCAAATCATCATCAAACATAAATCCAACATTATTAATTACAAAATATTTAATAAGAGTTCCAGCGATTATATAAACTTTACCTGCCTAAGCTAAACAGTAGCTAACCATATAAAATGCCTTCCTTGCCTTTTTCTGTTTATGATACTTTTGTCATAAAGCTCTTATTTTTTCTAAGTTGATTACTATTTCGAAAAAAAAAATAAAAGGTTTATTTTTGACATCTTTATGGTTACTTTCAGGATATCGGTACAGTTTAGCAGGTACCATTGAACTATTAGGATAAACTTTACTACATAAAACGCATTGTGGCTCACTATTTGCTCCTAAAAAACTAAAAGAGATGTAACTATAGTTATATTTTCTTTTGTTACTCACATTTTCTCCTTTAAAACTGACGGAATTTGTCGTTGAAATAAATTCTTTTTCAATAATATTATTCGATGAGGATAATTCATCTGTACCTTTTGATTGATTTAATTAACAACATCACAAAAAATGAATTCACAGTATAACAGCACACACCAAATAGGAATAAACGTAATTGTATCAGCAATACTAGAAAACTGCTAGTTAACTAACTGGCCTGTCAGGCGGTAACATTTAGCAATCTAATCATCAACCAATTAATAGGATTTAATACAGTTTTCAAATAGGTATGAAAGCGGACTTATTATTTGTGTATCATTATTAATAATTAATAATGACGCGCAAAAAAATAAAAAATTGAAAACATTTCTACATAGGAAATAAAAAAATCTAAACTGCTCTCCTGGGATTTTAGGAATTGGTTGTTACGTTCCTTTAATATTAAACCCTCGACATACAATACAACTCACTATAAAAAAAATATATCATAATATTACGTCGCATGCTACGTTCTCGATAGCTTCGCATAAAATTACTTGATTTATTTGAATGCAGTTTACGTTTATGTGTTTTCTTAAATAAATTAAAATATATCAAATCAATGATAAAAGCACCGAAACAAAATATATTTGTGAATATACAAAAATAATATAATTTCACAAAAAGTATGTATTAAATAGGATGTTAATATACAATTCGATTATAAATGCAAAATAATATTTTAAAAAAATTCGATACCTACCCTTCAGTATCTTAACTACTTTACTTCTCCCTCGCGGTGCTTCTCCCTCGCGGTGGCATGACTACCATACACCAACAATGAAAAATATACCAACTAGTTATGCTATCTCGACTATCAAAGAGAAATGACTACAGATTGTAGGTTTTGGGCTACATGGATAAAAAATGTAATATCTAAGAGGTGAGTAATCGCGATGGTAAATCATAAAGATACGTTTTGTTATTCATTAGTGGTTCAGTATATTATTATTTATTATAGCACAATGTGTAATGTAACTAATTATAATATTTTTTTTAATTTTTATTCCATTAAAATTGTAAAATTATAAACTTTTAGTTCTTTAACTGTAAAATTGAGATTATTTTATTTTTATTTAATAAAAAAATGTATATTTGCCTTCAAGATCTAATAATTTTATAGCTATATTTTAACTAGTATATAAACTGAAGTGTTCTTAATTACGACAAAATTCACTTCAGTCCTTTTACTATAAATTAAAAAATAATAAGCTAAAGACTTACAAGTTGTTTACAAATATTTACCAGTTATTAACTTATTTATTGTTTTTAGCTAAATATAAAAATGAAATAGCTAGCGATACTGGTGAGTGATTTTAAACATAAACTACAGTATTAATATGTTATTACAATTTTAATATCGTGATAGACACTAACCATATTATTAAACCATTAATAAATGTAAGCGTTAATACATTCAAAACAAAAATACATTCCATTAAGCAATTTAGTCAATATGGCATCAAAACGTTCGGAACCGAAAATATCTGAATGTAAACGTAAATTTTCAACTAAATATTGAATATTGTTTGGGAAACAATAACACCGATATGTTATATTAAAGTGCACTCACTTTATATCGAGTCAAGTACGTAGTTCGGTGTGTATTTGACAAGTTACCGAGAATATTACGTACAAGTTGACAAGCTACAGTCACGGTTAACCAATCAGTAGTCGAGGCGACAGACATATTTCAGTATGTTGATCGAAATACACGAGGAAGTGGGAAATATAAAATACTGTTTTAGAGAATAAAATTTAATTTCCATAATTCGGTCAATTCGATGTGAAAATATAGTAAGACCTTGCTAAGCAGATAAATTCACTTCTCCAATACTCTTTCTCTCACATACACACACTCACAAACATTTATTATATTATAACCAGTAATAACCAAAAAAACAAAGAAAAAAATGGAGATCTATATAATACATACATTACTATACAATGTCATATCATTACAGTTATATATTTACAGAAATTATAATACAGATGTAAAAGCACTAAACGCACTTAATTTGAATTTTGCTTATAAATATATACATGTAAACTTTTATTGTAACAATAATATGCTGTTTCTTTTTTTTTTTTTTTTAGTCAAACTTCTACTTATACAACCCAACTTTTTCAATCCGACAACCCTTGGTCCCATAAAAGCCAGATTAAGAAGATTCTACTGAATACTTAAGGTGCATTATATTGAGGTCACACGAATGAGCTTATGAGTAAATACACCACAGGTGCAACTAGGTAAAGCCTAGAAGAGGTTTATCCCTCTCAGTTTTTTTAAGTGTTCTATTTACCTTTCTCATTACGTCATAATGTATTATAAATGAAATAAAATATAAAAATAAATAGGTACATACATTTATTTATTTGTGTAGTTTCATATCAAAACTTGATTGTTTCCAATAATAAACATAAAGCCTGCATTAACGAAATAATTTGTACTAATTATTAAATGCCAAACAGTAATTTTAGGTTTACATTAATTTAAATTTAAGTTTATAGCAAATAAAATTACATATATATATATACACACAGGAGTATATCGTGGCGTTAATTAATTAACTCTTATTTACTTAATAGAATGCAAATTGTTAGAACTAATAATAATTACAGCAGTCCTTTATAAAATTAACTATAGCGTACCCCAAAGTACAATCTTAGGTCCTTTAAATTTTATTACATTCATAAATGATTACTTAATTCAGAAATAAATGTAAAATTTGTATGTTTTGTAGATGATACTAATGATATGACTAAGTACATTCACCAGCTAATTTCATCGTTAATAATGTTAAACCCTGGTTTGACAATAATTTGATGGATTGAAATTTAAACAAGATGAATTATATGAGTTTTAAAATAGAGAATAATGTACCTATTCGATAATATTGATAATAAAATATATGTACATTTAGCACTTTATAGTATTAGTAATAATTTTAGTTCTGATTGATTTTGTTTAGAAAAGGTAAATAACATTAAATATCTTGGTTGATATTATAGTAATAAACTGAAATGGAATATTCATATTAATAATCTGACTAAAACAATTATATATAAATGTATTTATTTTAAAGGATGTTAGACAAATTCGTCATATTTAATTTTAACGTATTATCTATGCATAATTTGTGCAATCAATCTTAATGTTTGGTACTGAATTCTGACATTGTACATATAATAGTCATATTAATAATTTAAAAAGGTTTCTAAAGAAATTAATAACTTATATTTTATGTAAATCATCAAATAGAAGTAAAATGTATTATACTCTTAAAATACAAGAATTAAACAAAATGTATAACCAAATAGAGATCAATTTAAAAAATAAAATGATAAAATAAATGTAATGCCACTACTATTGCCACTTTTTTTTTTTTTTTTTTACAGTTGCATTGAAGGGTTTTAAGATTATTCCACAATTAAAACGAAAATTATTTCAACATTTCATCTTGAAATTTACATTGTAACCGCAAGAAGCAGTGATACATTGCAAGTAATTATTCTTACAGCTAATCAGTACAATTAAATAAGCATAACAAAATAGTGCAACTACCGTTTTTGGCGTTTCTAAATTTTTCAGTTAGTGATTTTTAAAATTAGATTAGATTGATATAAACATTTTACCGAATTTGAAACGTTTGAATAGGAAACAATAGTTTCCTAAACCTGCAATTTATGGAATAGGCGTTAGCTTAATATCGAAGATTTTTTCCTGAAAATATTGCTCAATATCTATTCTCACAATATTCTAGTTTCGCTCGCGCTTGCAAAGCAGTTTTTTCTACTTTAAGAATATTTAAAACCGATTTGACGAATATTACCCGTGAAAATCATCTGACAGGTTAAGCTTTACTGTCAATTCACCGAAGTATTTCAATAAATATCAAATACAATATTATAAATGGATTTTCCAGATTGCCACACATGATTGACTTATCTTTGTCATATTCTTATAACTTTCAATCAAATTATATTTTTGTTTCACTATATAATATAATAATTCGTATACAATGTATATTTTACATAATAATTTATAATATTATTATATTTATTATGAGTCATATTTTTTTTAAATTCACCAACTAAAAATTATTTTCACCCCTCCCTCCCTCTACCTCTAACCAGAAAAATAATTTTATTACGTGTCAGATCCTAAGTACACTTTACCCACACAACAGAATTTTATCGCCGAACTCAAAACATCGTTATACTGCGAATAAAATAGACACCATTTGCGGGAAAATGTTTTAAACAATACCTAGAGATGACGTTCATAATTTTCATCGAAAAAATATACTTGAAATGTAAAAAATGGTAATAGATAAAACACGGTAAGAGAACAAGTATGCGTGATCAAATTACGTTTAATTGAATATATTAGACGACTCGATTAGAAATTTCAACCATAATGTATAAAATAATTTAACGCACCAAACACAATATGGATTTTCAATATTCATAAAAAAAAAAAAAAAATCAACAAATTAATTGAACAAACAACCAGGCCAGTATTTCAGTGCCTTAAGTCTGTCCAAAAGGCAAGGAAAATGTTTTTACCAAAACTAACAGTACATAAATATTTACTCAAACAGATCAGATATTAGGTCAATTCACAGGAACGGTCTACGTCTATTGAATACGTGTTGTCGATTGTTGCTGTAAGGTTTCAGTGTTCAAAAATCTTAGCACCCAACGAAATCGCGTTTTTCCCTCATGACGTTTAAATTTCGAACAGACTTTAAAACCAATTGCCGGATCATTGTTGAAACTTGATAATATTTAAAATAAAAATTTCAAAAAGTAAATTAATCGAATAGAACATTTACAAAGTAAAATAATATGAGTAATATCAAAAAAAAAAAAGAAAAAAAGAAAGAAAAGAAAAGTGGAACAGAAATAAATAATTGTATTGAATATATCAAAAGGGTGTATAGGTTTGTTTACCTCGAGTCCAATCAGACTATTGTGATCGGAAGCACGAGACTCGATTTACGTGATGCTTTATTATTATGCAAAAAGCAGACGGAGACACCAATCTACTTACCACGGCTCCTTGATAATATAATCCCTCTTTAATCCTCTTAAATGCGAACGCGCGAGTAATTTATAATGATAAAATAATTGTTATTATAGATTTACGTGCTCTTATGCTAATTATAAAGTCTTAACGATATAATGTTAACTATAGTTATTTGTATAATATATAATATTATAGTATATATGCACCCACATACAGGATGTTCCACAAAGATTTACCAATTTCAATATCTCCTGAGGTAATGAAGATAGTTAAATTCTGATTCACAAAAATACTCACAAAGACAATATTTCATATTTTAATTGAATTAAATATTTTTGTACAAAAATTTAAAAATCTACTTTTTTTAAAAATTTTAAGGTATTTCTATTTATCTCACGACTTTTAATAATATTATTTTAGTTCTAAAAAAAATAAACCAACAAAATAAATGATTAACCCTAGATCGCTAACCATTCGACGAACACTGATAATTTTACTTAGATTATTTATAGCATGTTTAGTAAATCCTTTTCTATCTCGCATCCATCTTTCGTACATACTGTTAAGTATATTTTTAATAATAAAATAAAATCCAATATTCTTTTCAGTCAGGGATAAAAAACACAATGCAATTATAAAAAGGACCAATATAAAGAAGCACTATGTTTAAATAAATGAAAAGTTTATAGCTCTTGAGACTATAAAAAAAAGGCGTTTGACCAAAAACCAATTATTTACTTACCTACCAGAGACATTATATGCGGTGAAAACCAATTAATAAAATGCGCAAATTTTAGTAAAGTTAAATATTTATTTTTAATATACTTTTTGATACAGTAAAAACAACCACTCGTTCAAACTTATGTTTTATGATTTCTTTCAATTCAATATAATAAGAAATATTGTAGTTTTTATATTATTTACTTATATAATAAGTAAAATAAAGAATAGAAAAAAAACACAGTAATTTTGACACATTTATGAACATTTTATGTTACATTTGTCGATTCAACGAACGGATATCAATAAAGGCGTAAAAATAAGGTTAGCGATCTAGGGTTAAAAAGACTTATTAAAAAATGAGTCGAAATAACATCAAAACATATAAAATAGGCATAGTATTAAATAACATACACAATTTTTCTGGAAACAAAAATGTATTAAAAATCATAAGATTGGTGGAAATTAAATTTCTAAACGTCGACATTTTCAAAACAATTAACTATAAATAAAATGTTTTTAATTTATTCACCAAAACATTAAATTAAATTAAAATATGAAATATTTGTGGTCCTTGTATCCGTGAATTTTAAAAAAAGAATAGAATTTCATTATATTCATTACCTCAGAAGATAACACAATGGATAAATCTTCGTGAACACTCTTTATATATGAATACATAAACAACCATTTGTAATGTTTATAATTACTACATAAGACGTTTATGAATTATTTTTGCCTCTAATATATTATAGTGAAAACTAAACGTACACATCGCAGTTTGCTGAGAAATGAAATGTTCTACACGCAGGTGATAGTACAGCCGCGAAACGATGCTCGAATAATGTATAGCAAAACATATTTTCCTTAAAGAGTAATTCCTTCAGTAATATTTTAGTAAGTCCGTAAGTTTCACCGTAGGTATTACTAGGATACGGAAAATATGTAAATATGAAATGTTTTAGCACACAGTAGTATAAATTATTACAAACGAAACACACTACTATACAATTAACATCAGGGGTGTCCAATCAGTGACACTTGGCAGAATTTAGTGCTGCCTCAAGTTTTTATTTTTTGAAGTAGGCAAGATTTATATCATAAATTTATAGTTACAAAATACGATTTAAATAACAAACATTAAACATTATGATCAAAACTCGACATAATATCGAAATAATTTTTTAAAAAAAAACAATAATTTGCTCAATAAATGCATGGCTATAACTTTATCAAAGTTAATTCTTCGATTTCCATAATGAAACAAACAGTTTTATAAATACCATTAGGTATTAATTAACAATAAACCAGTGTTAAGTTCTTGTTCACGTGAATACAGAACGAATGCCCATATTGTACTGGAGTATAGCTGTGATGGCTTAACTTTTTTTGGTTATCATTTACCGAGAGCGTATTTTTCTTTGGAAATCGAGTAAAATAAAACATAAGCATGTTTTTATGAATTGGAATTTATTATAAATAATAAATATGCCGAAAGTGTAACGGTAAGAAAATTAGTTTTTTCGTATTAGAAAATACATTTCTAAATCCATTTAAAATAAAATATGAACATGATGTTGAAATTGAAAATCTGGAGAGCAATTGCTTAATACAAGACTGTTCAAAATTTTCAACTCGGTTAAAATATCGATTTCATAAACGCATGCAAGATAGTTTTAAGACTTTGACATTGAAACTATCCAAGATCTACCGGTAAATGGCAATCGACGGTTTGACCACTCCAGATAAATAGGTATATGAACGTGTATCGTTGTCGTAATACGACATTGTGAGCACAAAATAATTACCAATACGTACCCCATATAGACACGGAATAACAAGAATATAATATGTATGTTTGTAACGCGCAGTCCGACTATAGAATAACTTACAGAGCGGTAATAGTGAATCAATATCATTTATCGGTATTTAGTATTTACACATCACAGGACGGACAAATGGAAGGTCCTTTATTTGGATATTCTCACGAAAAAATTATTTTTGGACAATGAATTACACTCGCTTAATTCAGGCTCAGGTCTCCCAAAAGTTTGGAAATCCCTGAAAAGGTGTGTTATAAATATAACCATGGCAATACAGTATAAATTAAACACCACGTGAAGTGTGAATGTGATCTAATAAATATGAAATATTTAGGTTGATATATTTTTACGTCCTAAACTAGTGATCTTTACACCTTTTTTATTCCACATCCCCCGTTTCAAATATTCAAAAACACGCTCTCTTCCCAATTATTTTTTTGTTTATATAGGTATTCATTAATATATCATCGCTAAATTATATAAAAAAAAAAAAAAAAATGGATAAACTGAAGCGTGCGGTGCAATAACCGGTTATCTCCACTCCTTTTCAAAATGCATGTTTTTACATTTTCTGATAAAAAAGAAATGTTACACACATTTCGACGCAATAACCAGGTAAATATGTTTAATAAATATATGCTAATATCATACAAATGGAGATGGCTGGTATACAGAACTCGGTGCAATAACTAG
Source organism: Stegophylla sp. TES_Ste_2020 (assembly GCA_025469315.1). NCBI lineage: Eukaryota > Metazoa > Arthropoda > Insecta > Hemiptera > Aphididae > Stegophylla > Stegophylla sp. TES_Ste_2020. Next base: position 12,284 of record JAIPRM010000614.1, on the reverse strand, counting down.
CTATCTTCGGAGATTTATTTTATAAGATACATAACTATATGTAGGTACATAGTTTTACTGTTTTGCTACTTTGCATTATTTATGACTATATTTTCACTTCAATTTTTATTAAGGAAAAATATGATCGAAATCATCATTTCGATTCGAATGGTGACTTGAATTTGATTTGGTTTCAATTTGAACTTCTCGTTATTTTATTTTTTATTAATAAAAAAATGTACCTACCTAAAAAAGTACAATATAAAAATGTTTATGTGTGTACTGTGTATATCTAGTTTACTCTCCAGAACTTAATTATGTTTTTGCAATATTCATACCTCCATTGTTAATTGAATTATTTAGTTTTTAGTTCCTCTTGAACAATTTAAAAAAATAGTTACTAGTTTATTCAAATATTTAAAATATTGAAAAAAACATTGAAAAAAAATATTTTTTTAAATATTATAAAAATAAATTTATATTTACTCATAAAATATCTTCTTTTTCTAATATTGGCTGAAAAATGCACATTTATGAAAAATTACATTTTTATCTGAAATTTCAAATTTGTAATTGTTTCTCACTAAATCTATAATCCGTAAGAATATTTTTAATGTCAACCAACGTCCGCAAAAAGCCATATAGTCAATTTAATATTGTATTGCTTCAAAACAATAAATGAAAATAAAAAAACGAAAGAATACACAGTAATGACACATGAGGAGGAAAGGTAAAGGGGTAACTCGCCGTTCTATCGCTAAAATATTCATTAAAACATATAAGTATAGTCATATAAACTATAATAATTTATAATCGACGAACAAATATGGAAAATTATTACACGTATAAACCCCTCCCCTTCCATACAAAAAATTCTTATTTATACAACCGGTACACAATGCGTTTCTAAACCGGGATGGTTATAATTAGGGCTCCACTTTCAAAGCAAATACTTTTTTGGAAAGTGGTAGAGTGATGGAAAGATAATTCTCATATATAAATACATTTCACGTCATTCTAATTGCGAAGAAGTAAACTTTATTTTACTATGTTCCCCTTAAAGTAACTTTTTGCTAATTTCTGTATAATTTTCCCAAAAATTTCACCGACTCATGGCAACAAATTAGTGGGAGAACATCAAACATCAATAGCATACTACATGAAGAAATTATATACATAAAACGATAATGAAGACAACGATTTCTTTTCAAACGATTCAGATTATACGACATAAATGCTAACACCTACACCGATATAACCTCAGTCGACATGAACAGATTTTCATTGTTAATATATATTTGCAGTTAGCACCCAATAAGCCAAGTTTAAATGAAAATAATTTAACTGAATTTTTAACTGACATTGACAGTAAATTGGTTTTATAAACTTAATACATTTTTTTTTTTTTTTTTCATAACTGAGTAAAAAAATAAATAAATAAATCCTTTTTTGCAAATTTTATTTTTTAATGCATTTTCAAAGCTTTATTTTGCAACAGAATTCAAGCCTTAGTTACTTTAGTTACAAGTTTAATTATAACATAAACAAAATATTTTTTAAATTATTTTTAACATAACTTCATTAGTAAGATTAGTAATGTTACGAAGAATCAGGTTGTACCAGAACAATAAAAATTTAATTATTTATAATACTATTTTGTTTACTTGAAATATACATATGTGATCGGAATAAAATTATTATTATGTGGAAAGGGCTAAGATTTTCAAATATAAATAAGAAGTATGTAAAACATTTTTAACAAAAATATGCCATAGGCATTTTTATTATTTAGATTATTTTAAATTCTTAAACAGCAATTCATCTATTAAAATTTGGCTCACATGAAACATTTTTGAACTAACACGTAGACATTTTAATTTGCACTGGATTTTATTTTGTTCAGCGTATTTCATTTTATATTCATTACAGTAAAATTACTACAATAAAGAGTAAGTAAAATACAAATATGTTATTTTCAACTACACGTGTTATAATATTGTCGTGAATAAATGTATCTAAGTAGTGTTGGAGTTAGTTGAGTAAAAATGAAACTTTAAGTAATAAAAAAAAAAGGTTTTTACATTAATTTATTGTGGTGTTGTGGTGTACATTATTTTAAGTATAAAACATACTGCGTTTTATTTACTTGGTCTTACTTATTTTAAATAGTCGAGTAAATGAAGTATTTTTTTAGTTATGAATATTATAAACGATAAGTTACTTAGCGATAGTTTGTTAGTTAACGATGGTTTGAAAAACTAGTTGTTATGATTATTATGTTATAATAATAATAATAAATTGTTGTCATTTTATTGTACAATAACCATCGACGAAAATAAGCGTAGAGAAGTACTCTTAAAATTTAATGTTATGACTTGTTTACGAAACTATGCGAAATATTATAATTACTGTAGGTACGACTTTGATAGGTAATAACAATTTAATTTTAACTAAAGTAAAATGTAATTTAAAATTAATACAACATAGTTAAAAGTTATTAATGAAAAACTAATGAATGCAATTTTTAACAGATATAAATATATTTTTTCAAATTAGTAAACTTGTTAATATGTACCAAATCTTTAAATTGTGATATTATATAATAATTAATTATTATATATAAATGATTAATTTAATATTTTAGAATTAATTAGAATGAAAAATGTATACAATATAGTATATCATAAATAAATGATGATGTATATAATCGATGTAATTGTTCACCTTATTAATAATACATAAATTAAATACGAAATAAATTAAAAACAAATCATGAATATAAAAAATTAAAAAGGAAAAAGGAAAAAATTAATAACACAAATATTATAATTAAATACCTGCAATTTGCAGTACTTTAAATAAAAAATAAAAAAAATATTTAAATATTCATATAATATGAATTATAAAAATAATTATAATATAAATTATAAAAACGTGGTTTTGTGAAATAATAATTAGCTTAACTACGTAAAGTTCTTCTTCCTCTCACCATAGAAATAAATATATAAAATCATACCTATAAAATCATATGTTTTATACAATATGTTATTTAATTTATCAAACAATATTTGAAAACGGAATATGACAACTTAATATTAAAATCCAAATCCTCAAATAAACAATATAATTCTTACAAAAATTGATTTTCAAAATAAGTTTCATTAAATAATGTTGTTACTTAATTAGATAATTTTCTTCAAAAAAAAAAAAAAAAAATGAAAATAGTTGGAAGTGTAAAAACATTTTCATTATCTCTACAATAGAATGATTGTTATGAAAATCCAAAACAAGTTATTTTTGAAGATCAAATTAAAATAATAAATGTTTAAATTAGACATTGTTAAATTTCATCCCATTAAATGAACCAGGTTAAATGTTGAGCACAGCTGTCTAAAACTATTACACTAAATAATTTAAATAAGTAGCTCTTACATTAAAAATCAAAACATATATTATTATATTGTTATACACTTAAAGCTTACATTTGCAATTGTAATTTAAAGTATTCATCTAAAATATTTGAAAAAAAGTAAAGCAAAACAAAATAAAGCAAATGCAAGAAAGCCAGACTCTGGTCAAATACTCTAGGTGGGTTTGTGGAATTTTAAAGAAACGATAAATCATTTCTTCAATAATAAGACGATTCTGAACAAATGAAGTTAATAACATAAAGATAAATCATGGTCGTCATTTCCAACACACTTACCAAGAGTATCTAACCCGAAGAATAAAGAATATCCGTGGTGCGAAGTATGTCCGGCTTTCTTGCCTTTATTTTACTTTACTTTACTTTATTATTATTTTTTTTTTAACTATTAAATAAACGAAAAAATATATAATGAGAAAAAAAAAATGTAAGAAATTTTTTTTTCGAGTTTTCAAAATTTTTTTCCGCCAAAATCTTTTTTTTATTATTGTTTATCAATATTTAAATTTTCAAAGAAATTAGATCAAAAAATGATTGTTTCCAAGTCATTTTTGTCAAATTTTGGGTAGTTTTTCTAAGAAAAAAAAAAATTGAAAAATTGAGAAATTCAAAAAATGACCTCTCTGAAGTACCAACTAGAGGCAAATATCCGGTTTCAAAAAAGTTGCTGTTCAAGACTTTTGGACAAGTATTTCCACATGAAAAAGTGTTTACAAAATAATAAAAAAATAAAAAAAATAAACATCATTGTAAAAACATATCACTTCGTTCAGAAACTAAAAGTTTTATTTAAAAGACTATGGTCTACAACTCAAGACACGTATTTTAAAATAACAATATAATAAATTGTATTATAGTACACGTGAAATGAATAATACTATTGTATTATAAGTCATACTTAAAGCACTAGACTGCAAATTGGTAATCATATTTATTTACACTAAATTTAAATTGAAAAAGAGAAAAAAAAAATAGAAATGAAACCGTAAAAGAGAATATTTTCTAGGTCCTATTATGCAACGGATGGTTTTTAACTTCAGAGTTTATTGTGTTTTAATAAACTTATGTATAGGAACACGCCTTTATATTGATTTTTTTAAATTAAATAGAGTCCACCTTGTAATATAGTAATGTTTAATCGTAAAATAGTAACAATAATCGTTAAATAACATGATTTTCACGAGTGTGTAATGATTAAGATATACGTCAAGTACTAAAATCACAAATAAAAATAAAAATTTCGTTAATTCAATATTTAACTCAAAGGAGTCCATGAGAAAAAAAGGTTGAGAACCGATGTTTTACAAACGCTATACTCATCTTAGATCTAATAACTACCTAGAAATAATTTTAATTCTCTTTTATTGTTAGAAATTTACTTATTCACTTAGATAAGGCACATTGCTTTGAAACTACATTAAACACATTTCAATTCACTTTTAAGCACTATATTAATTTTTTTATTTTTTCGATATCAACATAATTTTTAACTTTTCTGATAATTTTGTATTTTATTTAGATTCTAATCAGTACCTACGAAGAATATGCGTATTCAATTTACAATGGTGTGTTATTCCTTTTATATCAACTTTTCGAGTGTAAAAATGGTCCTAAATCTTCGTACAAGACTAGCTCCTTGAGAAAAAGAAAAACAGACATCATATTATAAAAAACAATGGCCAGCTGGAATGATACAAGCAGGCATGGCAGCCAAAATAAAAAGCCCCTTAATTTTCTTTCTTTATTTTTCTTCTTTCTTTTATAAGACAAGAACAGTTTACAAAAAAAAAAAAAAAAAGTAAACAAAAAATAACAAAAATAAGTTTTAAATAGAAAACATATTTTTTACTTTTAATCCAAATTATCACAACCTCGTTATCTATCATCGTATAATAAAACAGAAAAAACTTACTTTGGTAAACAATTTGTTGAATAATTACTCTAACTCATACACTAAATTTTAAATTAAATGAAAAATTAATTTATCTCAGTTTCAGTGAATATATATATTTGTAATAGGTATTTGACTGTAGCCAATATTCCGTAGAAAAAAAAAATGTAATTTTAGTGTTCTGTCTTCTTAAACACCATTTAAACAAATAATATAATACAACCGTGATATTCTTAGGGGCAAAGTGACGATTTTACCTCCTTATAACTACACCACCGCAACCACAGATTGTACATTGAATTTTCAGTTTACCTCTATATAATTTCGATAGCTATTATCTATAATAATGCCCTGATGCCACTTAATTATTCATTTACTAAAATTTTTAAGACCTAAATCGACGGTTTAACTACTATTACGAAGTAAGCAACGGTTTTTTAAATGTATGGACGAAATCCCTAGTTACATAAATAATAAAAATGTATGAGTTAGGAATGTGATTCATTTTTGTGTATTTTATCTACTCTAATTTCATCGCAGTGTATGGTCAACATGGTTTATAATTTATATATGAAAATATACAAGTTACCCTTCGTCATAACACGTTACTTCTCTCATAACGTCCAGTTAAAAAATAGCATTATTAAGGTATGGCATTGATAGAGATGTGCACAATACATAATTTATTAAAAACAATAATATGTTTGAATTGCTATCCAAGTGTCACGTAATTTTAATTGTGAATAAGTTGACAATAACGTGTAACAGATTATCAGTAAATGCCCCAAACGGGCATTCTGCGGTCATATAGAATGAAATCAAAATACCCGAAAACTAAAATGGCAAAAGCAACATAATATTTGATCTATTTTATTATTAAATTACGAACCAAGAAAATTAAAAACCCGATTTTACGTTATAAACCTATAAATAAAGAATACATTAATTACTTCAAAAGTAAAGCTCAATATTTTAAATTACATTTCTAAAAAATGAAAATATGATTTTTTTGATAGTTTGGTTTCTTTTTTTATACATTTTACTATTAACGTATTAACGAATTTCATTTATTTTTTGTGCTAAACTTATGCGTTAAAACAGCAGGCCGACCGAGTCACAATAGATGACGACAAAATATAGTTAAACTCATAGACGAACGAACACCTTATTTCACCTGTTAATGGCTAGCTAAACAGTATTTTTGGGCTTCTTATTCTTTATTTAAGCCACTCAAAAAAATTACTTTAATTAATAAGTTAATGGGTATGAATTTACATTACATTACTAGTTTATTGTTAAACAATCGTATAGTTTATAAAATATTTTAATAACAATTCAAAAAGCATAACGATACACGCATATTACTATGATTAAAGACGACAATACTTTTTATTTATAATCAATTGTTTACGAACAATATACTCGATCACAGAAAAGACCGCGAAATAGTCGTTATTAGGTAGTATATAATGCGTGCTAATTAATTTGCTTTTCATAAAAAATATTCTTCTTCGTCTTTGCTATCCGTGATTTATGTCATACTTTAATTTGAAAAGAAAGGTCTGAGTAATCGTACACTTAAATTGACATTACGGATGCATCGAATCGTGAAAAGGGTAACTGTCTAAATGACGAATTCAGAGAAAATGTGACGGAAATTAGATTTCATTTTTTATAAATGAATTCAAATTCTCAATAATTCAAACTTGATATCGATAATCTCGCAAAACAAAATTAATGAATACAATACAATTCACTCGACATGAATATATCTTTCCATCATTGTATAGAAATGAATATTTTTAATCAAAGTGTATTCACAAACTTTGTATTTTCGTAGTAATATTTGAAAGAATAATCCAATTCCATATCAAAATATTAAAGAAAATGTATTATTTTATCGATAATTTTATCATTATATATATATATGGGTACATGGTACATCGATTAAATTTCTGATAAAAGAAATTATGTAAAACAGACATTGTTTGATTTCGTAAGAGAAATATTTGAATTTTTTCATCTTGTAAAATTTTCTTTTATGTATTTGCGTCTCTAAAGTTTTCAAGTTTACGATTATCGTATTGAAATAACAGTACCTAGGTTATATTTACGTATATTAAAATCGTATGGATTGTAATTTTATTATTGTATAATCATTATCTACTATTAATTATGTACGATATCGTGCATCAAACTTAAAACCACTGAGTTCCGAGGTGATCTTAAAAAAAAATGTCTCGTTTTTTTTTCAAACTCGTTTTATAAGTAAAATTTTTAACTGAAAAAACACTGTATTAGATAAAATTAATTGTTTAACAATCAGTACCAATGACATTGATAATTATTTTGCTTATCCATCTCGGTACACATGTACACACTGTTTTTATATTATATAATGTCATTCACGCTATGCGAGCTTACAGTCGTATATCTATGCGCAATGGTTTCGTAACGTTTGGCATGCTTAGCTACGTTAGCGATGACTGAGGGGAATCACTGCATTAGATTTTTTCTAAGGATTTACACGGCAGCTATAGCCACCTGCGCCTGAAGACGTATGAAAATATCTAACCAACATTCTCTTAAAATCTAAACGATGGTTTAATAATTAATTTAAGTTTATACACAGGGGTGGATTTTGAAATTTGTCTTCCCTATACAAAAAAAAAAAACATATGTACAACAAAATTACCTTACATAAAAATATTGAGTCATGAGATAAGCTATAATAATACACAATCGTTTTCGTCATCGACAATTTTCTAAGAAATAAAAGAAATATTACTTGGCGACGAATAAACGAAAACAAAGTACAAATATACAATTCAAATAGTTAATTACCCAAAAGTGTTCAAATCTGTTTTAACCCATTTAGACCCAGAATTATTTTATTTTTTTTGATAATACATTTTTTTTTTTTTATAACGATAAAACGATTTTAAACTATAGAAACATTAATTAGAAAAGAATGTCCCTCAGAGGGGACGCCGAGTCAGAAAGGGTTAAAAACATTTTCCCGTCTATACTACACTATGGTTACTAAAATAAATAATCATTGCACCGTTAAAGTACTAAATTCCTCGCTTTACTCGGAATATAAGATTAAGTATTTTACTATATCAAAACAAGAAAAATATTTAATATTATTTTGCCACCTCTCCAAAATGTTCCACCCTATGCGACTGCATTGGTCGCTATGCCTTAAACCCGCTCCTGTGTGTACACACATCCCACACATCACAAACAACACATATCTCTAGTGCTTAAAATTGAAGGGAAATATTCGAAACATTATCCGTTTACCTCACGTTGGACTTCTTCACCCAGCGCAAACAGTCAACAAATTATTTACAAGCCCACTCTGGCGTTTATATAAGGCCGTTATAAACCTACAAACACATCCCTCAAGGTTTACGTAAGGAAATTAATACTGTACATAATTCGCGATTATACACAGAATGTGTCAGGAAGTCATTAAAGACTAGAATTCTTGTCACCTCCTCGTGCAAAACCGCATGCAATGATAAGTTATTAGACACGAATTTTTAAGTAGATTATTTTCATGAACATCGAGTGACTTATAAAATATATATTATAGTTACTTTTTATTTATACATTATTAACGATAGTAAACTATCAATTATCATAAACATAATATAAGCGAAGACGTATAATAAAATAACATGATATTTCACCGTAGGAAAACCGTTACGTTTTTACTGTGGCATTTTTTCTTAAACTCATCAGGCAATTTTTAAAATCTCAAATGACACGAATGATTACAACGACACCCATTCAGAAAAAATAATAATAACCACTTCAAACTCACCTTCTATTTCAGGAATAACAGTTAATATAATAAAAATAAAAACTGGTACGGAAAAATGTAACGTGTATTATGAATACAGTGTAATCCTCAAATCACAAAACTATCCACGTCCACATACTGGAGGCTATTGTTTGCGGTGTTTATAGACTAGTCGCCGATCTGTGACAATATTTCTTCTAGACAAACAACGGACGAAAACACGAAATGCACACTCTCACTCGGTATTATTATAACACGTACTTTGTCACGAACTCCTACTACATTTCGATTGTCTGCTAGAACGTGGAGTCTTCAGTAAACGTGCGACCACCGTACTTGAAACGATTAAACCACTATACAGTTATTTTAAAGCGATTCGAAAAGTTCTCTCCAAAAACATCTTTGTCATAACTTTCAGTTTCATTTTTATGAGTTTCACGAGTTTTGATACGCACCCTTTGTTCACTTATTTCAAACATGATGTAATACGACAAAAATGCCAAATGAAAAATACATTTATCCCAACCCCATTGGTAATGTAGTTATAACTAGAGAGATAAGATATTGGCTTCAAAATGTAATAAAATTTTGATTTATTTTGTATGGAATAGATGCATTTTAATGATACCGATATTTCATCTAAACATACATCTAGTACACAAAAAGATTTGTCCAGAATTTTTTTAACGGAGAAATTCAATAAAAAAAGACATATATGTAAAGAAAAAAGATTTTCAATTTACATATCGCGTAAAAAAAAAAAAAAGATAAATTTTGATAAGTGAGTCAATCCCAAATCACAGCTGAGAGGACTGAACCCTCTCAACAAATCTACACAAGCCAGTAACCTCGTTATAAAACTTTTATAAAATGTATAGAGAAAAGTCAACATTTTCGTAAACGACAAGGAAGGTATGTACCAGTAAAGTTATCTGACTAAGGCTTTAGAACTCTAAATCTGAATAAACATGCAAATGTACAGTCTTTCTTTATATTTGTATAGTTGAAACGCTTTGAAACATCATGCCACTGTAAATTATAACACATAATAGTTGGACACATAAAACTGATTATGTAGAGTAAACTGTAATACGACAGCTTCTTTATCTATAATCTGGGAATGTAAATTATATAAAAATCAAAGAAATATAATAAAAACAGTAATGTTGGGGAAATATAAGCAATAAATAACTCTTTGGATTATATGATATAAAGTGTTACGTTTCTTTTTCGATTAAAATAATAATTTATAGATCTTAAATTTCTAGTAAAAACATTTGGTTGATCGATCTATATATATAAGAATATATAATTCAAAATTATAAGTAATATACATAAACATGATATGATGTAACACAATATACTCAAATTATCACATCAAATTGATATTATCGGTAATATTCTATAAATATTTTATAATCCACGTATAAATATTAACCATATACAATTATATGATAAACATAAACACAGTACAAAATATAATTTTATTCAAAAATGTCATCATTACAAATTCAGAGTAAACCGAAGAATATTTTGGTTTTATAATGATAATATTCGTGATAATATACTACTATGCTTAGTAGTTATTTTAAAAAATAATTAACTACTCTGTTGTATAATTTCAAAACGTTTTTCAAAAAATTTAACCACTATAAGCAAATTAGAAAAATAAAAATTATTTTTTTAAATAATAATACTCAAAATCAATATAGTTTTCTTACTAAAATAAATTATCATGAATTTTTTTAAGAGTAGTATAGTCACTACACATATATTTAAAGTTTTTTTTCTTGTTCAGTAGCATTTTTTACACACATTTAAAGTTTAAATTATTGTTTAAAATATGATAAAAATACATATTATAATAAAATAATACAAACTTGATCATGCGAAGGTCTACCTGCATGTTTACATCTTTACATATTAATGGATTAAGTACATATCTATTTATAAGTAATTGTATAAATACGGCAAAACGGATCAATAAAAAATGTTATATTATAGTTCTACTAAACATCTGAAATTTCTCCAATCACTTGACGCAGGGTTTTAAATTATTTATTATTTATAGACTACCTAATCTAAACTAAAATTTATCGATGAGCTCCACATAAAGTATCGTTTCTCGAATACAATATGATTTATCATTCTTTAAAAATTAACTAAATTAACAACCTCTTTGAACTTATTGTGTATAATATCTAATCAATATTCAACCACCATATCCTTTTTTCAACCACAAAAATATTTAAACAATACACACACTGTAAAAACAATGTATCTCTTTTTTAATCTAAAAAGGAATATAATTACTAAAAGTATTGAATGCGGATTTAACAAATTTTTAAAGTTTTATTTTTAAGAATAAAATTAATGAATGGATTACAACTATAAAGAAAGATTTCAGATTACTTACAGTTCCTAACTTTAAATAGCTTTTTACACCCATTTGATATATTTACATTTTTAAATAATTTTATAAACGAACATTTATAAACGCAATGTAATTTTTATAAACGATCGACAAGATTACGAAGACTCAAGAAATTTGATATTATTTCTTTTTGTTTTTCAGAAACCACGGGGTTCAAATCTATTTTATCGTATCTAATTCAGACAACGAAGCCTATCACCAATAGTTTTACGGATATTAGGGTCGATTTAATGAATGATGATTATCGACCTCCCACGAACAGCATTCAATTTGCAAGAAATGATCGAACAGAAATGATCAACTCGTAAACAGCTGGGCGCATTTTGTTTCAGTAAAAACATTAAGTTCTAAATTACCAAGACAGTGGGATGCATACAATCATGAATTAATAGTGTTAAAATTGATTGATTTCTATATTTGTTATTAGCAGAAAAATAATATTGTCAACAAAATTATGTGCGGAAAAAAAAGAAAAAAATAATATTTTTTATTCGTAACTTGGCTCGATTGTTTTTAATTGATTTTGAAAAAGATTCGTTTTGAATCCATACAATACGTGTTAAGTATACAGACAAAATACTTGTCTAAAAGTCAAGTTAAAATCCCTCAATATAATAATAATAATAATAATAATAACTTTATTGTAAAGAAGAGTTTACAATAAGTGATAACGCCCTTAATGAGCAAAGAGTACAATAACTTAAATTTAAGAAATAAAGACCTTATGATAAATACAAAAATG